>JABXWE010063447.1:0-12302 GCA_014611495.1 Limonius californicus
AAGAGTCGGGGATGGTGTATAATGTTCAAGAATTTGAGTTTTCAAAGAATCATAGGGAGCAGTTCGGTGAGGGTCCAAAATAGATTGTCTAACTTTGGCTTTCACTTCTGATGGTAAATGAATTACTAATTTGTCAAATTTGTCAGATTGCGATGTAATATTTTTTATTCGAAAAAAACTATCCACAACAGTAAAATATAAACGAATATCAGTATCAAATTCTGGAAAAACCATTATACAAGCGATTAATAAATAATAAAAAAGGACTTATCTGAGTAATAGAGAAAATCGTAGAATCGAAGATAATCCAACAGCCCAGACGAACGACGACGACACGCAATGGCAGGAAGCAGGACAAGCGGGATGTTGGATGTTTCACGTCGGGGTCACCAAATATGGTGCTAGAACTTATCAGATGGTCCTAACACCAAATAACGTATAAAGAAAAGACACAATTGGAGAGATCAATTTTTAATGTTTTGCTTTTTGATAAAAATAAATGGTAACTATTTACATAAAATACATAACAACGGAAACATAACAACCCCAGACGACCCGACCCGCACAACAGTACATAGGCAACCAACATTACAGCGAAATAGTTTCACATTCATAGTGTACTATGCTTAAATATGCTAGTTAAAGTAATTACAATAGTAAATATTTACATAAATGTAATTTAAAAGTTTTAATATTTGTACTGAGCAGAAGCCCTTTGTATATGCTATAAACAAATTGAAAATTTTACCCTTTGTTTGTTGTGTTTACAAATAAAATGTAAGCGGGCAAGTATCTATAATTTAGATAAGTGTTTACCTACTGTGAGTATAGTAAATAATATATTAGTTTTTAAATTTCATTAGACTAAATATGCATTTTATATTGTCATTGCAGCTAATGCAATAAGCGTTATTGCTAAAAATTATTTTGTTATTAGTGGATAACATATCTAATAATACATTAAATTATGTTAGCTATCCTTTGCTACAAGTTTTCGATGGGATTCAGGTTTGGACATTATGTTGGCCAATCTATTCTATGGTATTAGTCGATATCCTAGATTGAATTTCTTTTGCTCTATGGCAAGGTGCATTGTCATCCAGCAAAATAAACTTCTCTTCTCCAGACAAATGTTTCCCACTAGGCAATATCGTATTCTGCGGTACTTCAACATATTTCGTGGCACTCATCATCCCTTAGATAGCATACAGTCGACCAACTCCTTTGGTAGACGTACGACCGTATCACAACAAATGTTGGGTGTTTTATTGTTGGAAGTCCGCATTTTGATGGAAGTTCTTCCCCAGGAAACTTAAAATACGTACCACCAGCATGATTGTTGGTATTAAAGGCGGATTCATCACCTTCTACCACAGCTCTCGTGTCCAGTGACGATGTTTCGAGTGTTGTTTTTCGAAAAATAGTGGCGAAGAGGTGGACCGAGATGTGTGGCGACAGCGCTACCGAATAGAATGCAAAAAAAAATAATATTGCACCGAAGATACAACTCACTGAGGAGCAGATGGTGGAAACAGTGAATAAATTGTTCCCTACAAGTCCCAAACCATAATGGGGAAACGAAACGAGAGAACTCATTAGAGTTCACCATGGAAGAGCTAACAATAGCAGCAAGTAAACTGAAATCCGGAAAGGCACCTGGACCGGATACCATTTCGGCGGAATTAATAAAAATTATACCTCTCAGGCAACCACAATACTGCCTTGATATGTACAACAGGCTACTGAATAGGAGAGAATTTCCACGAATATGGAAGGAATAAGGGGTAGTTCATTTAGAAAAACCTAAGAAAAATAGAAACCTAACGCAAATATACCACCCGCTTAGTATGTTAAATTGAGCGGGCAAAGTAATGGAATATTTACTATGCCAAAGGCTGAATGAGGAATTGGAGCGGAAAGGGGATTGGATGGTAAGCAGTTTGGTTTTAGGAAGGGCCGATTCACCACGGACGCCATGGAAGCAGTAAAGCACATAGCGAGAGAAGCGGCCGTTGGGGATCTCACAACAAGGGACTACTGCGCGATGATTATATTGGATGTCCAAAATGCCTTCAGCTGTGCGCTTTGCATTGGGATAATGGAGGAACTGAAAGATAGGGAAATATCCACATATCTAATAACATTCATTTGCAGCTCTTTCATCATCTTCATCATCTAGCCTGTATTTGAGTCCACCGTTGGACGTAGGCCTGCCTTAACTATTTCCACCTAGATCGATCCTGTGCGTCTCTCATCCAATGTCCCGCCAATCTTTTGATATCATCGCTCCACCGTGTTGGGGGTCTACCTTTGTTTCGTCTATCTCTGCGGGGTCTCCACTGGATGTCTCCTGCCCAATTCCATTTCAGCCTTGTTATTTTCTCGATAACGTCGCAAACTTCAGTTCTTTCATAGATCTTCTGATTTTTCTTTGGGTAACTTGGAGTTTCCTTAGAGATGTTTTTATTAGCGTAAGAGTTTCGGCTCCGTACGTTAGGGTAGGCAGGACGCACTGTTCGTACACTTTCCTCTTTAGGCACATTGGTAGGTTACTGGTTAAAACACCTATGAGTCTTCCGAAGGCTGCCGATCCTAAGCCTATTCGTCGTTGTAGTTCATGTGTTTGTTGTTTCTACTTAGTGTAATTTCATGGCCAAGGTATTTATATGTTCTCACTTCTTCTATAATTTCGTTGTCTATTGTTATTGTTCCTTCGAGTACCTAATCC
This sequence comes from Limonius californicus, assembly GCA_014611495.1. Classification (NCBI taxonomy): domain Eukaryota; kingdom Metazoa; phylum Arthropoda; class Insecta; order Coleoptera; family Elateridae; genus Limonius; species Limonius californicus. The sequence goes on from JABXWE010063447.1 coordinate 2,729, forward strand.
CTCTGTTTTTCCAATCGAGTGTTTTGAATGCGTACTCCAACACTGCTTAAAAAGTTTGGGAGATACAGTGTTCCCTTGCATGACACCTCTTTGTATTGGAAACTGATTGGTCATCTTGTGAATTTTTACGCTTGCCGTTGAGTTCTTATAGGTATATGATATAGATAAGGCTTGTATATCTGTAGTCTATGCACGATTGATCAAAAGCAGCTAGAATAGCTTCTATTTCGATAGTATCGGGGTCAGGGACAAGGGGTCTGTTACATTCGATGGTTTTCCCTATTTTGCTGTTAACACGTCGTCGTTTGTGCTAACCCCAGTTCTGAATCCCTCCTACTCTCTTGGCTGGTAGAGGTCCAATTTACGTTCTAATCGGTTGTTAATTACCTTGGTGAATAATTTGTAAAGGTGAGACAGTAGGGAGATGGGTCGATAATTTTCTAAATCAGTCTTGTCTCCTTTTATGTGAATGAGTATCAACGCATTATTCCATCTTTTTGGTATTTCGCTGTGTGATAGGCAAATGTTGAAAAGGGTTTGTTTATTTTTTATCAAGGTTTTCCCTCCTGATTGTACTTCTTCGATTAGTAGTTTGTCATCTCCAGGAGATCTATTTCCTTTCATTTGTTTTAGGGCGTTTTCTAATTCATCTATGGTTATTTCAGGTATGTCTTCAGATCCCTGGTTTTTTACTCCAGTTTTGTCGATTAGTTCTTTAGTTGTTGTAGAGCGGCTCGTATACAGCTCTTTGTAGAAATCTTCTACCACATGTAGCATAGGGTCTTTGTTAGTTACAATTTCTCCTCTGTTGTTTTTGAGCTTCAGAATTTCATTTTTTCCTTGACTTTACTTTCCTCTGAAACCTTTCAGGTTTTTGTTCTTCTCTATTGTATCTTTTATATTAACTGTATTACATTTTCTTATGTCCTTCCTTATTGTTTTTGATATTTCTTTGTTTAGCTGTTTTATTTCCTCGGGAGTTGAACTTCCTTTCTTCTTTATCTCCCTTCTGTGGCTTAATAGCATTCGGGTTTGTGGGCTTAATTTGCTCTTATGTTTTTGTCTGGGACAATGTTTCGTTGCTGCTTGGAGGAGTGTATCGGTTATTTTGTTGTTCAGGTCATCGATATTCGTTCTCTGTGTTGGATTTTCGGTTAGATTTTTCGTAACTTTCTTCTTGGAACTTTTCTGGGTTTTCTGGTGGTGTCCATTTTATTACTGTTTTTTTTTTCTTATTATTCTATATCTCCCATTCCCCAAATTGATTTTTATTTTGCTCTCACCATTCTGTGATCGCCTCCGACTGAAATTTGGTTAATAGCATTTACGTGGAACTTATATTTCAATATTTTAATAGCATACTAAAATTGGAAATGTCGGAGGAGGTGACACTAGTAGGGTACGTCGATGACCTTGCTGTAGCGGTTTGTGGACGGGCAGCAGCAGCCACAGAAAATAAAACAAACACAGCAATAATGCGAATAAAAAATTATATGAAGAGGAAGAAACAAGTTGGCGGCACATAATACGGAGGCCGTATTGCTGCTCGGCAGAAGGAATTTAAGACAACTTACAATCGAAATCAGGCAAATAGACATAAACACAATCCGAGCACTGAAATACCTGGGAATACAGTTTGACCGGAACATGAGGATTACGACACACATAGTGAACATCACAAAAAAGGCGGAAAAAATATCCAACCAGCTGAGCAGAATAATGCCTAACCTGGGAGTAGCCAGAAGTAGCAGGCGAAGGATCCTGACATCCCTGGTGTACTCCATAATACTCTACGGGGCCCCAATTTGGAGAGAGGAAATACGACACACGAAGTACAAAAAAATGTAGGAACGTGTACAAAGGAAAACCCTATTTAGAATATGCAGTGCGTACCGCACGCTCTCACCGGAGGCATTTCAGGTGATTGCTGGAGTAATGCCAGTGGACCTGATGGTAGATGAGAGGCGCAGAATGTACAACAAACGAGATGGACAGACCAAGGCGCAGATTAAAGCAGAACCAGAAAGGAAATGGCAGAAGAGATGGGAAGGTTTACCTGGGAAGGCCGAATGGACTAAGAGGCTGATCCCGGACCTACAAGGATGGTTAAACAGAAGAAATGGAGAGATGGGATACCGTATCACACAGGCACTAAGTGGACACGGCTGTTTTGTGGGGTGCCTCGGACGCGTTCACCTACAGGGCTCAGAGACCTGCGTTTACTGTGGTGAGACAGACGCAGTGGAACACACTGTATTTCAATGCCCCCGCTTCATAAGGGATAGAATAAACATAGAGCTACAAAGAGGAGTACCAATAACACTTGATAACATAATCACACTCATGCCTAGAAGCAAAAAAGACTGGAGCGCGATCGAGATAGGACTGAAAAGGATCATCACTACAAAGGAAGAAGATGGGAGGATCAGACAACAGGAAGAAGAAATATAGTACAACAGGAAGGAAAACAAAATAGACCCGCCCTTGAAGTAATACACCTGCGATGCCGAGGGAAAGAGGGCGATTTCAGGTAGGGGCACTTGATCTGGTCAGCCCCTTCAAGGCGCATGCGATGTCCCTTACAAAAAAGGTACGCATTTTGATGAAGGTTCTTCCCCAGGAAACACAAAATACGTACTACCAGCATGATTGTTGATATTAAAGGCGAATTCATCACCGTTTGCCACAGTTATGGTGACAATGCTCCGAGTGTTGTTTTTCGAAAAGTAGAGGTTTCTTGCATGCTCTGTATCCCCGGAGTCCAAAATTAAGAAGTCTTCTTCTCAGCTCCTGATCATACTTTGGTCAGTTGTGTAGAATTAAGTCTCCTCTAAACCAGACTGGTTTCTCCTAACACCAAATTATTTCTAACAAAGGTTATTTTTGATCGGACACTCTGGAGTTTATCTTCAATTCCTCCTATTTCGACGTACTTTCTAATTAATCAAACGACGGCTAACTGATTATACTTTATTAGCGATTTCACGACTATAAACTTTTTCATTATCATGGAAAATATCTGCATACTGCTCTCCGTTGGATAGTCTGATCTGTTTCTTCTGGGAGGGTATGGTACAATTTGGTGACATATAAATCTCAAATCTATGTTGTAAAGTTAGTGCAGAATAATAATAACGCGAAAGGTATTTCTCATACAAATGGGTTTTAAATGGGCATTTGCTACGTCTTTGGCCACGGTACAGATATTTAACTGAATCACCTGTGGGTGATGGGCCTGAATGTAAATAAATCAGAAAGAAAAATTATGACAAGGAAAAGAAATTAAGCGAAGAATACAGCTTGGACGGCGGCCTTCGGCAAGCTAAGATACATACAAACATACGAAATGCCTCAACATCTACAAAGAAAAATGTATTATCAATGCATCCTCCCGGTCATAATATACGGATCGACAATTTGGTCACTAACAAAAACTACTATCCACGTATTAGAAACAGCACAGCAAGCGACGCTAGGCGTTAGGTTGAGAGGCGCTAAGACAAATTGATAGGTAAGGAGCAAACCGAAGTTTGAAGATGTGGCTGAAACAATGATAAAGCTTAAATGGGAATGGGCTGGCCCCGTTGTCCGCTTAAATGCCGAGAGATGGACGAAACGGTTAACGGTGTGGTGTCCACCGCTAGGCAAGAGAAATACACGAAGGACTAGGACGAGATGGCATGATGACTTGAGGAAAACGCTTTGAAATCTATGGCAGGGGGAAACCATGGGTAGAGAAAAATGGATTGACAAGGGAAAGGCGTACGTCCAACACTGGACAAATGAACCCCGAAAACGATAGAGAAAAACACCGTCTAGGTTCCATTGATTAACGTTCCCATTTATATTTATATTTTGTGTGTGCAGTGTGAGTTTTTGTACTTCCGTTGTAAATTTTGTAAAGTTGTTTAAGGTTATACATCACTTGTTAAACCATTTCGATAGTGCGCTGATTACTGATTGGGGATGGTTGATAACTACTTGTAGATGATGTGATTATGCCGGTGATGTCGTAGACAAAGAGTGAGTTCCCACTCACTCGTGGAATAAGTATGTTCATAAACACATTAAATAAGGTAGATTTCGAAATACTACCTGGCGATACTTCAGCTGTTATATTTTTCGTTTTAGATATTAACGCTTCAATTTGAACTGTAATCGTTGTATTCTCCAGGAAAGAAAGTTACGCTGATGATGAGATATTGTAACAGGAGAGTACTTAGACTCTTATACTTGAAGCTTGCAATCCACATCTTGGCTTGGTTGATGACCACTGTGTATCATTTATTTTCGTAGCTTTGCTCTGTAATTTCGATTATCTTTTGTAGCTGTTGAACAGCCGAATGAGTTTTTCTTAATCCGAGCTGTACAGGCGATATTGTCTGACGTTCATCTAACGCTGGGTTAGGACAGTGTGGAACTATTTTTCCTAGTAACTTGGATAATGGGGGTAAGAGGCCTATGGGGCGGTAGCTGCTGCTGTCTTTTTTATTTCTGCCATGATTCCAAGTCAGAAGGATGTGTGCGAGTTTCCATTTACCAGAACAGTACCTCATTTTTAAACAACCCTTAACAGTTGTGGCTAGAAAGCCAAGTCCTTTAAGGCCTACGTTCGTTGTAAGATCGTAGCCGGGGACCTTTTTAAATCGAAGTGTTTCTATATAAGAAGTAACTTCATTAGGCAATGTTGGCATATTAAAACCATGTCCTGTTGGAAGGTGCAGCTCGACGTATGTGAAGGAATGGTCGGTTTTCATGTGAGACTAATGTTGTGAAGGCATTATCTAATTGTTCGACAAAAATGTGGTGTTTTCCTTAGCTAGGGTGGCTGTGATTACTACTTGTCTGGTAACATACTTGGTTGCCTTCCACAATACAATATTGTTTGGGTCAATATTCTCCATGTGTTTTCTATAGTAATATATTCTGTATTTCTCGATATCTCTCCTAATTATGTAAGTTAGGTTGTTTAATTGCTTCTTATTAGTGGTACTCTGCTTCTCTGCTATTCTCTTCTGAATTTACTGTAATATAAGCTGGCAGAATGTTGGACATTTTCACGTTTTTTTACGGAAAAGTTCAACTGCTAAATGAACTGTTTCTGTGATACCATTCTTTAAAAACATTAAATATAGAACCATAATGTCAAGATTTGCGTAGTGTGCGAGTAGTGCCAAAATTCTATAACCAGTTGAAATTATGCAGCATAACGAGCATGGTTTCGAGTTGATACAGCGTCAAACACCATTTTCGTTCAGTAACCAGTGTTAAGCAAGCTTGTTCTGGCCAGTACCGTGACCTCAAAGCTGTGTTCAACACGGTGCCTTGTACTATCGGGTGGGTGCCTTTAACAGTTGGCCCCAGACGTTATATTACCACCACGATTGTTGTTGTGGTTGGAACTCCGCATAAATGTAGATGGAAAGAATGAATGCGAAAAGAAAATCTTTCGGCATAAGCTGTGGGAGCATAATGGTTGAAGTGCCAGAGGCTCCATTATTTCCTGGTGCCTTGCGAAAAACCAAAACTCCGAGGGTAATGACACCTCCACATTGCTTGGGCAGCAAAATAGGATTTAGGATTTTTTAGGATTAAGTAAGTAAGCAAGTAAACATAACGATCGGCGAGGAAGATCTCACAATTTATCTTAGCTAATACTTCTCTAGTAGAAAGACATGATTGATTGCATCTATTTTCAGAAAAATAAAGAAAGAAATATCATGGACGGACTTAAGAAAGCCTAAAAAAGAAAGTCGCGAACTAATATAAAAAACAATGTCATGTAGGTTGGCTATATAACAACTGTTATACGACATATACAAGGTGAAAATGAAACAGGCATGATTTGTGACACTAAACCTTAATTCTTTGAATAACACTCGAACAACTCTAATTGATTTGACAGGGAGACTTGTAATACGATTTTCCATTCACCTATCTTCAACCCATACTTAGAATATTTTTCAATTTGCAATTTTAAATGGCAAGGGGTATCAAAAAGACTTACCGTTTGATAGCTCGATAATGTTATTTACAACAGTGTTTTATTTTTGTATTTTGAGGGGAAATAAATCCAAAGTTTCAGAGTAGTAAATGTTCTGGAGCATTTATGAAATGATTAGACGGCGTTGGTTGATCATACATTTACGTAAACACTTGAATGTTTTTTGCGCTACCGTCACGCCATATTTTGTAATTGTCGTTGTTTTCTGTGAACATTTAATGTAGTTTATTCGACTTCAGAAAGAGCTGAATTAATTACGATTTTCTTCAGAAACAATTAATGTGTCAGTAGAAGTGGCGAATTTTTCAGCCAGCAATATGCAGATAAGCATGTGAATCTCAGGTATTTGGTCTTGGAGTTAGTGACAAAATTTAAGGAGACGCGCTCTGTACCAAAAAATGCTGATGACTGAAAATCCGGTAAGAAATGAAGCGGCGGAAGTCGCGGTTCTGGACTACGTTATTTTCTACCCTACGTTGAGAACAAGACAAGTGGCTATTATGTCGGATATTCATCGAATCAATATTCAATGAATTTTGAAACATCACAAGTTTTATCCACATAATTTCATTTGCTATAAGAACACAATGAAGACGACTTTGACCGCCGTTTGCAATTTTCCGAGACAACCCAATTCTTACAAGATTTACGACAATGTATAATCAACCAATCATTTCACAAATGCTTTAGAATGTGCGACAACAGTTTGCAGCTTACTTTTATTACTGTACGGACGCTTGTGGTGCTCATTTCGAACATTTACTACCTGTAACACTTTGGATTGCATTACCGCGTGTACTAATGCTCGGAATCCTAAAATAAAAACATTGCTGTAAAAAAAATTCATCGAACTAGACATTTAAAATATTTAGTGTACAAGCCACCCTAATTTGGGGTTAAAGATATGTGAACGGAAATAGCAGTATTACATGTCCCCCTGACAAATTACTGTGACGTGTGCGGGCATTTTTTGAAGAATTGAGGTTAAGTGTCAGAAAACACGCTTATTTCGATTTTGCTGGACCACACTATATATTAGAAATAAGGGAACATTAAGGTGAATTGTGTAACGTAATATTATATTAAATGTAGTACTAATTGAGATTATTAAAAATTTAAGGAGAACTTATCAATAAAATTTCGATAGGTTGTAATTACTCGAAACAGAAACTTAAATGGGAGCAATTTATCTGCTGTTTAATAATGTGCGTGCTGACAAACTTCAAAATCAATTATTCACGGTCGATTTGTTTGAGGTCTTTAATTATTAACGTACTTACAAAAAAATACGTTCAGCTGTTGATGAAATATCAGAACTTTTATTACTTTAGTTATGATTACAGTCAAGCTCCGCGTATGTGCGGATAAATTGTTAAAAAGCTTGATTAAAGCAGGCGGTGAGCAGAGAAGTTATATCTTAGTTGCGTTCACGCAGGGGTAATTTGTCATTTTTACATTTACTAACTCACGTGACTATAAAATGAAACTTAATTTTTAATTATAGCACATTTATTAAAAAGGAAAGGAAATTGAAAAAGTTATAGGGCGTATTTAAATGCACAGCTTTTTAATCAAAATGTAGTTCGTGTTGGGCTATCTTGAATATAACATGCGTCCCAAAATAGTTTTTTTATTCTGTTATATACTACAGAAAACTTATTTTAAGAATTATGCGTGAATTCATGTATTAAAACCATCTGGCACTTCCGGAAATGAGGGGGATTAATGTCCACTTCATTTTTTAAATACTGCACGCTACACTATATTGTTGAAATTTTATTATAAAAATGTATTTAAACAGAATTTGCGATGTAAAGTAACAATTTTGTGGTGCATTAAAAATTACATATTTTGAAGTCTCAAAGTTTCTACTAAGGCGATAATTGGCGGTGCCGCTCGGAAGACCGACAGCAGCAATCCCGACGGCCGAAATCCCGACAGCCGAAGTCCCGACAAGCCATAATCCCGACTAGCCGAAATACCGACAAGCCATAATCTCTACAAGCCGAAATACCGAGTTAGATGTTATGTTAATAGTGTAACTGCAATAAAGAAATTAAAATAACTAAACATTTATTACATTAAAATGAAATTTAGGTATTCAACAATTTTAAGAGAGTATTAAAAATTTACATTATGTGCACACCACGTAGATAGTCCATAATTTCGTAATTATTACGATTACCTACAACACTTGAAATTCTCCTTTCTCTGTTAATCGAACACAACTTCCGTTTTTGCAATTGTACACCGCGAACTATGCACTCTACTTATTAAATAACTACCTACTGCGGCTGTCGGGATTTTGGCTTGTCCAGATATTGGCTTTCGGTATTTTGGTTTGTCGGGATTGTAGCCTGTCAGAATTTCGGCTCTGGGGATTTCAGCTGTCGGGATTGCGGCTGTCGGGATTGCGGCTGTCGGTATTCAGACCCACACCCGATAATTGGAAACAAAGATACTTTAATTCATAACGTATAAAAATGGACGCAAAACATTTATTCAAAAATATTGTGAAATAGCCCAATATTTCTAAAATAACATAGCATAATCTACAGGGTGTCTGTCTGAGAACGCACAGTGTGTTATATCTCTGGAAGTAAAATAGGTATTGACGTTTTGTACAAAACGTTTCTAAAACATGAATTGGGAATCATCCTGATTCGTAAGGTAGCCTTCCCCCTTAGGCCCTAGGTAACCCAACAAAAAAATATTCAAATGATAACACGCACCTTCTGATACTTCATTGAAAAGCTGTGGCAAAATTCTATTCAATAATAGCGAACATTGTTACCCTACTAGTTTCAGAAAGATAATGTCCCCCAAGATCTCCAGATTTGAACCCATTCGATTCCTTTCCATGTGGTCATTTAAAATCTATTGTCTACAAAACTCAGCTTCAGCCCTTCCAATGTTTTTCTTGGGTATCTATAGCCTAAGAGGTGGAATGAGGAAGGTTGTGAGTCATAATGATTCCCCTCTATGTTGTAAGACGCTTTCTGCGACCGTTCAATACCTATTTTACTTCCAGAGATATAACACATTGTACGTTTTCAGATTGACAATCTCTATATACAATAGTTACACTCGTAGTATACATCCCACGGTTTCTTTGTTTCTTTCAAAAAATAATAAACTCTCTTCTATCAGACACCCCCAACAACTGCCAACTATTCGTTATCTACTATATTTTCTAATTCAATCTTAAGTGTCTTTTTATAAATTCCCTTTTGCACCCATAAGCAATGACCTGGTTATTACTCAATTTCCCTTATCAAGCGTATTACTTATTCCACATAGCATAATTTAATATTCTAATGTACTTTGAATTTGCTGAGTAAAATGACGTCACCACTTGCAACATAAATGTGTATGCAGCTAATTGAAATCACATTACAACAGCTATGAAGCAATAATAATTTAATTTAGAATTTTGGATATTGAGTTCGTAACAATCTCTATATTGTTGTGTTTCGTATTTCTCAATTTTTTGATGACTTTTCACTTTGTAGGTAACGGAAAATGCATTTCAACACATGAAATGTAAATGAGGATAGTTGTACTAGTTTA
>JABXWE010063449.1:0-13391 GCA_014611495.1 Limonius californicus
CCCCCCCCCCCCCCGTGCACTCTCGTTAGCCGACGACAATCCACTAAAGTACAACAGGGATATGTACCAAATAGAATAAATTGCGAAAACGATAGTACGCGTTTAACATCGGTTTCTTTTTAGTAAAAGTAATAAACAAAAAACCAGGTGTTTGGTAGAACAAGAGATTGTTTCCAATGTAAACCCGTCGCCAGCTGACAGGTCTATCTCTGCACTCTAGCCAATGACAGCGTAGAATTTACATATCACGTACAGGTCAAGCGCTCACAACTCCATCTATTCGATACCCAAACCATAGTACATATTTTTAACAAAACGTACAGCAATCGCTTCTCCTGGAAACAACGAGAAAAAATTGAAATATGTTTACATTTCTAGCAGCAGTAACTCGGAAAATATTAACCTCCAAAATTAGAATTTATATAAAACATCGTTTGCAGATTGTAATTTAAATAATCAATATTTGCGGTGGTATTTGTGCGCGTCATACCAAGCCACTAAACGATTTAATAGTGTAACAGATAATTCTTTACAAAATGAAATTTTTCTGGAATTGGAACAGTTTTTCGAATCAAATTCAAACTCAAACTCTCTCTCGCTCTTTCTGTGTCTCCCTCCCCCTTCGTCCTCTCCATCTTCCTCCCCGTGCTCTGTTGTCATCCATTCTTCAATCTTAGCAATTTTACAAATTCTACTGTATTTGCTTTCTTATATAGATATTTCAGTTAGAAATTATAGTGTAAACTCCAGTGACTATTTTCTTGCACTGGCCCAAAGATTCTTCATAATATCCGTCTTCCAACGCGTAATAGCAATTCTTCATCTCCCTTTGTCATTGTCCATGTCTGATATCCGTATGTTACGATTGGTCTAATTAGTGATTTATATATATTTAGTTTAGTTGTTCCTGTTACATATAAAGCTGTAAAGATCTGGAAAGTGAAAAACATGTTCTATTGTAGTCGTGTGGTGGTAGCTCGGTTGGCAGAGCGCTCGCTTTCCGAATAAAACGTCGATTCAGGCTTGAATTCGAAACCTAAGCATTCTATGCAGATTTATAAAAATCTTGTCTGCAATCCACCACACGCAATTTCCGAATCCGGCTTGCAACCGTGGGATCTTAATGCTAAAAACCTTCTCTGGAATTTCTGTCGTTCGGATTCGACGTTAAACTGTAGGTCCCCCGTGTTTCTACTTAAGCCCTGAAGAGAAACGCGTGGCAGAGAAAAGATCGATGCCCAAATAGTGGGACAAAAAGGCTGTTGATTATTCATTATACCACCGCTTTACGGTAACTAAGAAACACGACTTGTAACCAAACACTCGATTGATTTCCTCAAAACATTCTTTACCGCTTAAGCTACGCGTGAAATTGTAAAAAATCACAGCTCGATAATGCTCTTTATTGAATTCCATGATTTCTTGGGAAAATGATTACTTTAAAATTATGTATTTTAAAAACTTTCAAGTATATTTAACAACATTCACTAGAACTAAACTTGTAACCAACTACGTTAAAATTCCAAGCAAAATTTGTTTGAAAATATCACAGCCTGCTACATAGACTCAGCGGGAAGAGAACAGCCCTCGTATATTGTGTTTAAGAGAAGTTCCCAAACATAGGGTGGATTGTAGCCTAGGAGTTCAGTTAATTCTAATGCCGAAACCAGAAATACATATCTAATAATTTTCATTCTAACAAAACCGAATATTCTAATCGATTTTGTTTTACAATATTTGATTGAAGTTTTCCCTGCATTTCTTATCAGTTTTGCATAATATTGGCAGTACATATATCAATACACAAGATTTAATCAAGCTTTACAATAAGCGTTATCCGAAACACTTTGTTCCGTAATATCTTTATACTGGTCTTCATGAAGCCCACTGCTACATATTTTATTAATTTGTTTACTACAAATTAGGTGTAAATTAAAGGTCTCTAGAGGCATCAACGTTGATCGCAGAAAAGTTTGTTGGCTAGGTTATCTTAAGTTCGTAAGCATTCAATGATTGACAAAAAACGGTTTTAAATATTAAAAAACAAATACGGTACCATACAAAACGATATAAACTTCACAATTCCTCATATATTTCTACTGATAACTTTAAAATTGGATTACCAAACTCAATTCTGAGTTTGATATATAGTGGAAATGTTCGACGAGTTCCTCCACCAATTAATGTCATTTATTTTGTATGTTTACAGGCTGCTTGATTGGATGCGATAGTAATAATTATTTGTCAGGAGAGTACAAATTTGTGCCAAGTGTAATTATACCAATATTTCAATTTCAAATATAAATTTGTTTTACTTCATTGCTTGCTTCACTTCCTCCGTCTTCGATAATGAAAAATGTCGAAATAAATCACCAAGACCGGGGTTTTAGAAGGTATTAAGTTTTTAAGCGTTTTCCTTTATTTGGAATTTTTAAATTTATATCGGGTAAATTTTCTTTTGTTCTATTTTTGCATTTCAATGGAAATTCAGTAACTGGATCGTTCTACATAGGTAATTTATATTATGATATTGTGGGTGTAATATCGGTAATAGCGATAATTTCGCGTGGAAATAAATCGCGTTTCGGCTTTATCTGTATGAGAAAGGCCATCTGTAACAATAACCCTCCTTGTTTTCAGGCCGAAAACAAACAAAGTCATTCCCAGCCTAATCAGACGCAAAACAGCGAAGTTACGCGATACCATCTCGTTCTGTCAGACTTTTATATTTCATCAAAATTTTGTGGGCTCTACCAATGCACGTATTAAACCAACTTAATTTTCGCGATGAACTGTTTGTGTTTTTATTGCGTAGTTTACAAAGCTGCTAAAATGATATACGTCGGAACTTGCAAAAGAAATGCCTTCTCCCGAATTCTTGTAGTTCTTATAACTTTTTCTCGTTTATCACAATACCCATATTTTATTAAACGGGTTATTTTCAAGGTTTTAGCTTGTGATGTTAGGTTAAGCTTAATCATAATTCATTAAACCTTGAAGAGAACGGTCGCTCCAACTTCAACAATTCAACAATTCCATATCCTGCCAAAATCAATTTCTGACCCGGAGAACGTTAATGTTTTTACGTTTTAAGGAAAATACCAGGAGAATTATTACTATTTTTAATTGTTTATTTATAACTAGTGGTGGTAGCTCAGTTGGTAAAGCGCTCGCTTTCTGAGTAAAACATCGATTCTGGCTTGGGTTCGAAACCTAAGCATTACTATGCAGATTTATAAAAATCTTGTCTGCAACCCACCACACACAATTTCCCAATTCGGCTTGCAATCGTGGGATCTTAATGCTAAAAACCTTCTCTGGAATTTCTGTCGTTCGGATTCGACGTTAAACTGTAAGTGCCCGCGTTTCTACCTTAGCGCTGTGGAAAAACACGTGGCAGAAAAGAGGCCGATGTCCAGCTTTGGGACAAAAAGGCTGTCAACAACAATTTGGGGCAACGAAAGAACCAAAGTTACTTGTCAACAGTTATAGACGGACACGTATGTGCAGTATGCCACAAAACATTACCCTAACGATAGAGTATAGACAACCTTCTCCGCACTTTGCTAAATTTCTATAATGTACTAATAATGACGCCATAAATAACTAGATACAACATCCAGCGATCTATTCGCTGCCCCCAGTATAAACTATAAATCGAAATCAGACCCATTTACTAATGTTGCATCATAACACTTTCTATAGCTAATGCTAACCTTTACACCTACAAAGGTACATGTAGATGTTGTTTTTTAAGTTTTGTCATATTTGCTTCTGCTGATTATATAAATAATTAGGAAAAATCCAAAACACTGAAAGTAGTCATATGAGTTACTCAACATTGTTAATTTCCTAATATAAATATTTAATGTTTACAAGTATTCTTTAAAGAGGAACTTAATTCTAGCGGAGTGGATTAGTACTGCGAAAAACTAAAATAATGTTTGTGATTGTGCAGGATCTACTTATAAGTTTAGTTCCTGTGTTCAGAACCAACAACTGAATATCATCTTTCGGCCCTATTTTGACTGACGCCTCATTTAAGGGTAATGAACGAGATCGGGTGTAATTTAGATCCGCGCAGTAATGCGTCAGAAGCTTCATGCAAAATTCAACTATGGCTGCTTTATTCTTGTCGAACATTCGGAGAAGCCCCGGCCACGTTTTCTTATTCCCACGTTTTCGATCAACAGCTAATTTCTGTTGTACAGTTTCTAAACGCTGAGAAACAAAGTGCTTCTTCTTAAAATAGTAGCTACAGGAAATAGCAAATTAGTAAGAACACCATGTAAGTAAGATGATACCGGTGGTGTTATTAGTAATGTGCCATGTATAAAATCGAAATAGAAATTTTAATTAATACATAATCTAGATTCTTCTATTATTTAATTTAATATTAAGTCTTGATGCAAAACTTTGTTGGGAATAGTTCATACCATGAAGAGAAGAAGCACTTTGTTCCAAAACTAAAAAGTTTATAAATATGCTAAAATGCATGAAACGAATGTTCTATTATTATTTAATAAGTTCCAAAAACTCTATTTCGTCTATGACGTACTTACACGCACACAGCGTGTGGATTTGAAAACGTAGGATGTGTTATATATCTGGAAGTAAATAAGGTATCGAAAAGGTTTCTAGAAATAGTTTCTACATAATGGACGAGGAATCATCATGATTCATAGATTAACCTTCCCCATTAAACCCCTGGACTATAAATGCTCCAACAAAAAATTTTAAATGGTAACATCCACTCTGTGACACTTCATTGAAAAGCTCTTACGAGATGCTACTGAACAGTAGCAAACATTTTATTTTATTATATTTAATTGTATACCTGTACCAATACCAATACCTGTTTCACTTCCACACTGACACCCTGTATAAAATCTTTAACAAAAACTAATCAGATATCTATTAGCTTTCTCCATTACTATTCTAAGATCAAGTGCTACAAACCTAAAACTGAAAAAAAAACGTAAATATATAATTACAGATTTGAATGGTGGAACAAGTGATATGGAGCTTCACTTAATTGAGTCGCGTCATTTAATTTATATTAGTTTATTTTCGCATTAACAGTATAGTACCTAATATGTTTATCAACAAAAATATGAAAGTAAATACCTTGAACAACAAATCAATTCTCCTGGCAAGGGGCGCGAATCAATAATCGCCACTAGCGTTGAGCCTGATTATGAAACGATTTCAAGGCTCTATGTATCCGCATTATAGTAAACTGAAGCAGTATATGCGGTTGTCATGGCAACGTATTCAATGACCGCCCGCACAGTCCGATTATGGATACGTTTTTAAATTCGCTTCAAGGGAAAACAATTAAATTGTGTTCCGTAAATGACAGCATTTGTGTTTTATTTAAAACTGCTTTGCCAAGATTTAACAAAGAAGATAGCAAGGAAGTTTTAACCGTCGAAGAACCCATAACAACATTAAACGCTAGTAAAATTTAGAAAAGTTTGATAACAAATTTCAGCATTCGAACGAAGGCTTACGTGTAGTAGAATCTTGATTAAAAACATTTTGTTGGGTCACTCCATGAAGACACCATTAACACGTGCATAGCCTTAAAAAATAGAAGAGTTAATAGAATTGATTGGAGACGGTGGTTTAAGTATATAGACTTGGGAAAACCCCTTACCACCACGATATTTACAACACCCAAATACATATATTTTAATAATAATAATAGGCAATTTCAACAGGTATTTAGATTCATTTTTGCTTTATACATATTTCGACATGCAAAATGTCATTTTCAAAAAGGCGGCAAACAATTACCCAAATAAGTATTTCGGCAACTACGCTGACATCTTCAGTAGGAACTTGGACTAACTACACTAATTTAACTAAGCAATACCTTTGGAAGGTCCCGGGTTGCGCACATTCGTCGCCCGTTCACGTGCGATCAGGAGAGGTACGGCAGCGTGGTCCCCGGTCAGTACTTGGATGGGTGACCTGAAGGTTGTTTTAACGCGGCGCCTCTCTCCCACGAGGATTGATCACTATGGGAGAGTAGATCAACAACCCCCCTTATGGGGGAGGCCCTTCCGCAACAATTGGATGATGCGGGCTAATAAATAAAAAGAAATACCTTTGGACGTCCTTTACCAAGCCATCAATGGAAGTCCAATGACGTATTGCTTGTCGTCTAGCAAAATTTAACGTAGTATTACAATAAACCCCGCTCCGATGCAAACCAAATCTTTACGCACCTATTAAATAAATACATGCATACGTAACGGACCTGTACAGTTTTCTCTGGAAATAGAATTAGCTGTACATTGTACACCTAGATATTGTAAGCCAATTCGCTGTGGCTGTCATTGCCAAAACAATCACCGCCGAAAGATGTGCAATGCTGATGCTCTGTTCGCTAGGCCGGAAATCTTCTAAATAATCAACATTTACGTAATTAGTTTTATATTTTAATTAATTATCAGTTCCTACCTTCTGGACGTTCCCTGTAGGTTCAAAAAATTTCGAATCGTTTCCAACAATAATCCATCAATATGATCAATTGATTTTTTTAAAACTGTTTCTTCTCAAAGTGCTTTCTTAAGAGACGTAGCGATCTTCTCTCATATACCTGTGTTGCTCGTTTAAAGTACCACAAACATAGGAGACCTACAGCTTAACGTGGGCTCTGATCTCCGCACCACTGGAAGTGTAAACACTTCTACTCCGAAGAAAATTTAGTACGCAGAATACCTTGCTCGATTGCCAGTACTCTACGAGGGGGTACAGCCGGTGAAAAACCGATGTTCCAGTACGGGGAATTGGACCCTTGACCTTCAAAGTGGAACTCTTACGCGCTGACCTCTATAGCCGAACATAACGTTTTCTTTTTGTTTGTTAATGTAAACCTTTATTTTAATTATATACATAAAAATAACTAGCAGTGTTTTTATATAAAAACAAAGGAATGCACTAGTTTCACGTAGTTAAACCAACAGGTAAATAGTGTTTGACCAAACTCATAAAGCAACTAGAAAATAAACAAAGATTGAAAGTTAGACAAATTAATGGGTAACTGAGTACCGCTTGCGAACGATTGGGTCGGGGGAATTCGAAGGTGATTCCACAATTAATAATTTCTAGTCCAGCAAGATGATATTGAATAGGGCAAACTGTATGTGGCTGTGCATAAAAATTAAATTAAGCCCAAAATTGTTTTTCTAAGGAATCACTAAAGACCGCATAACCGAACCCGGATAATGAATACCGGTTGAAAAATTTTGCGGGAAAACAAGAGCTATTTCTGGTTTTCGGATCATCCCTGCCCACATCCTATTCATGCTTTCACGGTAACTGTGAACTTGCTGAATATTTTAACTTCTCTCTTTTCGTTGTCTTAAGGCTGGACGCAATCCAAAGCGAAATTCATAGCTAAACAAAATTACAGAAGCTAATGTTGCAACGTTTTGTCCTAAACGCATGAAATTCCTGACCGATCCTCTTATTTTGTATCGCAATCCATTTTTAAGTAATATTTAGATTGGTACTCCATCTACCTGCAATACATTGACAGGAACAGGCGTGTCTGTTTGATACAGAATAGAAGGTGTGCATATGATACTACAGTTTGATCAAGGTTTTCGTGTCGTTGGGATTATTTTTATTTGTGTCGTAGTTAAAGTCGGCATTTTAGAAACCTGCTAATTGAGAGTAAGGATTTGTACCAAAAGGTAAGTTCCTAAATTATTTTGTTCACTTTGTTCTAGAACAGATAGTCATATTTTTAGCTCATTTTCTTTGATTCAATTATCGGTTGGAAGTGCTTGGTCGGTTAATTAACAGCGTACATTACTGTAGACCCAAGTAATAATTTAAAAGCCTTTTGGTTTACTTGGGTTTTATCAGTTACTTATAATAGCCGGTTGACAAATCAGCGATTTATAACAGATTTAAATACACTGCTCCAAGAAATTAACGCACCAATTATTGATGTTGCGATAAAAGAAAAGTAGTGCTCTATCTACTTCAACCAAATGCATGGAATGAATGTCTGATACAAACCTGATAGACACATGTTGCTCTTGGTCTGTTTCTATATCTTTAACTTTGTTAAAAAAATTATTTTACATTTTTACATGCACATTTATACAATTTACTTGAATTTTCGTTTTTCTTTAAAACGTATCAAATCGTGTAGCTCTCATCAAATAATTGCTTGTATAATCAGTCTTATTTAAAATGCTACGTAGCTCAAGAAATTTAAGTCGTGGTGAGTGTGTCACAGCCCTTACTTTGTCCGAAGAAGGGTATTCTTTCCGCGCTATCGCTGACAGGCTTGGGGTGAACCACACAACCATTTCTGGGGTCATCCAGCGTTTCACGGAAACTAACGAACATGACAGGCGACCAAGGCAAGGGCGACCACGTGCTACTACCGCTGTAGAAGATCGTTTTCTTCGAATGCATGCATTAAGAGAGCGCTTTACCACCACAAGAGCCTAATACCAAAGATAACCTTCAGCAGTACATAATGTGCCGATTAGCGTTGAAACCGTTTGCCAACGTCTTCTGGAAGGAAATCTGAGAGCCAAATTACCAGCTGGCCTACAGTTGACTGCAGACCACCGCAGACACAGATTGGATTTTGCTAGAAACCACTTGAATTGGGAAAATGAATATTGGAGAAGCATTTTGTTTACAGGCGAGTCCAGATTTTGTTTGGAGAGTTGTGATAGGCGCATTCGAGTTTTTAGACGTCCAAATGAACGATATGCTCAATGCAATTTTGCCCCACGACTGCATTTGGTGGTGGCTCAATAATGGTATGGGGAGGGATATCTTTCACGGCCCGCACGGAACTACACATCTTCCCCAACAGCACTTTAAACAGTCAGAGGTATATTAACGATGTTTTAGGACAGTATGTTGTGCCATATGCCCCATACATCGGAGACAACTTCCAATTAATGCACGACATCGCTCGGCCCTACACAGCCAGATTTGTGCAAGAATACCTAGACGACGTTGGTATTCCTGTTATACAATGGCCAGCCAGAAGTCCTGACTTGAGTCCGATTGAGCACCTCTGGGACATTCTCGGAAGACAAGTACCATCCCTTCAACCACCCCCTGCAACTCTTAACGACCTAAGGAATTCATTAGTGGAAATGTGGGATAATCTTGAACAAGAGCAGTTAAGTCTGTTAATTTCAAGCATGGACCGTCGTTGTCAAACTGTCATAACAAGTCGAGGCGGAAACACAACCTACTGGACCTGTAAACTTTCGAAATTTTAATTTTCTTAATTTTTGGGTTGATTGTTGTTAAATTGCGTTGATTGTTGTTAATTTGGATAAAATATGGTTTACTTAATTTTAAGCATTATGTATGATTAAACGTACTTCATTACATGCAATACTTTAAACTATATTGCGATTGTTCGTTGTGGTGCGTTAATTTCTTGGAGCAGTGTATGCGAATTATACTCAACGATCATAATGTTTTTTTTTATTACATGTTATCAGCAATCAGAATACATATGATGTTCTATAAGCTAATCTGAGGTATTCAAAAATGGCAGGATGAGGGTCCCTCTAACAAGGGGTCCTCCTTAGTTCATATCAGTGGGTCTTCTGATGACCTGGTGATGTGAAAGCTCATTTAGCAGGGGGTTGTTGTGTGATGTAATTTTTTCAACGTGTTTTAGTATTTAGTATTATATCATGGATGACTTTTGTTAAGGGCAGAATGCAAAGATCTTCATGTAGCATTTGGTTTATGTACCACGGCGCGTTTGGTAATTATTCTTAAAATTTTTGATTGGCATCTATTCTTCAAAGTTCCACTCCATAGGTTCATATTAGTTTGATGATGGTTTTATATACCAGTAGCTTGTTGTCCAATGATAGGGGTGATGTTCGACCAATTCACCAATACAGGTTTTTATATCTTAGTTATATTTGTTTCTTTTTTTTGTTAATGTGTTCAGGCCAGGTGATTTTGTTGTCTAGATGTATTCCTAAGTACTTCATAGTGGTGGACTGAGATATCTCAATTTTGTTTAAGTAAATTGGGGGATACTGGCCTTTTCGCGAAGTAAACGTCACGTGTCTTTATTTTGATTCATTTACTGTTGTTTCCATTTCTTGAGCTAGTCTTCAAGTTGATTTTAGGTGGTTATGAACTTGGAGTGATGAGATGTTTGCGTTGCTGTGTCTCTCTAGTATGATTGTGTCACTGGCAAAAGTACCCATAGTCGTGATAGGTGTGGTTGGGAGATCAGAAGTGGATATTAGATTTAAGAAAGGTCCCAGGACACTTCCCTGAGGTACTCCTGAATGTATTGAGAATAGTGCTGAAGCTTCGGACTCGCGTTCCAAATTATCGGTTGGTTAAGTAGGATTCTAATAGTTTATGAAATTGAATTGGTAAGGCTTGTTGTATTTTTTGTATGAGTGCCAAACCTTATCGAAGGCCTGGCTAACGTCGAGCAGAATGGCCGAGCAGTAGGCTTTTTCCTCTAAAGCAGTGCTTATTACGTGAGTCATCTGATGGCACTGTTGAATTGTTCAGCGGGGCTACGAAATCCAAATTGATGGTCTGGAATCCAGGTTGATGATGAGAATTCACGATCCAAGATTCGTAGCTAACCTCTCAAGGAGTTTGGAAGTCACCGGTAGCAAGTTTATAGGGCGATATGAGCGCACGTAGGCAGGATCATTACCTAGCTTGGAGATGAATACTATTTCACCTTCTTTGAATTCTAAAGGCCAGTACTGTAGTCTCAGTATAGCGTTAAATAATAATTTAATCATACGATTCCTTCCTCAGCATTCTAGGTGTGATTTGATCCAGTCAAGTATTTAAAATATACGAATTATACTCAACGATCAGAATGTTTAAAAAAAGGTTTAACAGGATCTTGAAGAACTTGTCTTAATCAAATCATCCTCAAGTCTTCGTTGCCTTATGATTCGCTTATCAAGGCATTGATGAAAGCTTCTTTAAAACTTTTTAACTGTTAAACCCAAGTTAAGGGGCTTTGCACGGAATTCAAACGCAAGATATGGTTTTATAACAGCTTTAAGAAATTATCTTAAGGGGCAAATATCGTCGAATTATAAATCTTATTGGCCCTAAGGCCATCAAGTTCGGATTAGAACCTCTGAAACAAACAAATTATTGGCGTTTTATTAAAGCAAATAGTGATGCTAATAAAATCTTCTTTAAGTGCAAGAATCTTTATATTTGCATCCTCCAAAACTTATATTTACTTGAAAAGGTATTTTAAGCCCGTGATACGAAACAGAGGATCAGTGAATTGAATATCGCCATATACAGACGCAGTAATGTGTTATGATAGCAATTATTTTTAAGAAACGGCTGGAAAATGGTGGTCATTTCAAGGGGACGGAGATAGAGATGAAGAAAAACACCTGCCTGTACGAGGTCAGCCTTCAATCTTGAAGGATTTAAAAGTCAAGCCTTTAAGAGCTAGAGAGGGTTTTATGATAGAATCTTCTATTTTTTTATTTTTTAAATGTACGTTATACCAGCTCAGCAGTGGTTGCTATACATGGTAAAGTTAGAATGAATATATCACATTTCTAATAACGAGTGAGGTTGAGTCTTCTAAAACCTATTACTTTCAAATAGTGTCTTAAGTCAAAAAGAATTTAAATAAGCAGTGACCAAGAACCTATTAAGAACAACAGACCAGTTAACAGCCATTTTAAGGCAAAAGGCGATCATACCAGTGTTGCATAAAGTTATCAAGGTTTATGCATGCGGTTATCTATTTCTGGAAATACGGGAAAAAAATTAAATTATTACGGGTGAAAACATTTTCTAATAACTTTTATTAACGTAGAATTAGTATAAATTAATTTCTATCGACTCATCTATTTTTGAAATACGAACAGTAAAAAAATGTATTTATATTGCTATATATTATTAGGTATAACAATAAACAAATAATAAATATAAACTTTGCAACTTCCTGTTATATAAATAAATTTAGTAAATTAAATCCACGTTGGAAGCGTCCATAATAAAAATTAAATTAATTATTTATCAAACGAAGAACTTAAATTTTAATTTACATCAGCATATATTCCTATAAGACATCTCAGGGTTCTAATAAAGATATTAATTTTCGTGGCTTCACCCATGATAGTTATATAATTATAATCATGAATTAAACAAATAAATAAAGAAAATACCTGTGAACACTCTACGGCATAATTCCACTAAACTGCATACGTTCGCGTTATTTTGGCCTTGATGCTGTCATTTCAAATCTACGCGTCCCTCGATGCATTCATGATGACCGTTAAAGATGCAATTCTTCCAGATTTCTCGTAAAACGTGTCAATATTCAACTGAACACTTCAATAACCATTTATAAATGCATAAAGTAATTCAGGTAAGTGAATATAACTTAAGTAAGGAATTACTTTAACTGATTTTAATTGAATTTCTTTCCAGGATCTTTTAAGTTAACTAAAAAAACCAATCCGGAGAATTAATATCAGGTGAGTTTTATTATTATTATTATTATTAAAGGACAAACACTTCACATAATTTAAATTTTAAACTAAATTAAACTTAAAATAAATAACCGTAACCTTTAAAAATTACATTATTAACAGAACTTGGCCACGCCCCAAAATTTGCGATAATCGACCTAAATGGTATAAATTTTAATTTCAGAGCAATTAAAACTGCATGCTTTCCCTTCAAGCACTCACAAGAGACTAAAATCCAAAACCGGGCCCAAAAATCATCTGCATTTTAAAAATGGACCAATGGCTTTCCAGAATCTTATTTCTTTAATCAACATATGATTTTAAATAAATTAAAATTGCTTATTACAACATAAACAATTCATATTTTAACAAACTAATTTCAGAATCGTAATCTTTAAAAAATTACGAATGTTTTAATATCATTTACATACAATTTTGAAATAAAAACAATTACAGTAGTTATAATTGCAAATTTACACAAATTTCCTCAAAATAACCTCAAAATCAATATTTTTACCTAAAATTTCAATATTTCCAAATTAACATCTTAAATTAACTAAACAAAGGTACTTCAACACTTCCCTTATGTAACACATAAACTATTTATTACAATAATGAAATCTTGATACAGAAATTAAACTTGATACAAACATTTTTATAAAAGGTAAAATACAAAATTATAACAATTTACATTTCAGGGCTCCAATATTGCCCAGGACACCTCAAATTCATCATCACAATGGAACATAGACGTCCCCATCACTATTCACTACTGAATATCCCCAAACATATCACTTTGATAACTAATAAGTCACATCGTAGGACATTCCGAAGATCGGAAACTACCTTTTATATTAATAAGGTTTACATTTATCAATTATAATAATA
>JABXWE010063451.1:0-13145 GCA_014611495.1 Limonius californicus
ACCTCGGTAGCAACAGCAATCGGTACTAGTTAGACCGCGCGACGTATATAGTAGAGAATGAAGTATGCCTGGTTGCATATTAAAAGGAAATTAAGGGTAAGTCTGTTCGTTACGAGGCAAGGTTTTAGGATAGCACTTGAACAACCGTTTTGAGGAAAATAACTCTACTGTTGAATAAAGATGATATGAACAGTTTCCAGTATGGGAAAGTCCAGGGAGGCAGTCGCGTCCACTTATTTTACTGTCAGATTTTTACTATTTACAATCTGCTCATAGAGCAATAACTAAATTACTTAAGCGAATGTGTATATGTGACAATAGCAATGGAAGCAGACGTTCATTAACATCACTTCAATTGCAACTAACACGAATAACGCTATACAAGAAGGTACCTGTCTTTTATTCTAGAAAGTCTAAGTTCTAAAATTTAAATGGCAAATCAAGAGTATACTGCCTCCGAAGTCTACGGTTATTAACATTGTTGTCCAATAAGTTTAGAGATGGAGTATTAGGGTGAAGTTCTAACTGGGCGATGTAACTTTCATTAACTTAAGGTCATTGTATATATCTGCGTTACTTATGTAGTATGGTGCGGCGCTAAGGATGGTAAGAAGCGTTTTAGACTGAAATTTTTCTATTATGGCTAGATTAGTTAGTGACACAGTTCCCCAGAGTTGGATCCCGTAGAGCCATACACGTTTGAAGATTACTTTATAGATCAAGAGCTTGTGGAAGGAAAGTTGACAATGTCTGCCCAACAGCCAGTAATGTTTGCTAAACTTCAAACTTAGTTGCTTTCATTTGGCCCATATGTGGGTCCTCCAGGTTAGGCCTCGATCAAGGTGGATACCGAGCTACCTTGCATTGTCAGATTGTGGTACTTGTGTTCCGTTGATAGTGATAGGTGGACAAGTGTCTCTTCTTTTTGTAAAAGTGATGTGTACAGATTTAGTTTCATTGATTCTTATTCGCCGTTTTTTAAAACCATCTTGGATGTCATTAAGTTGGGTTTGTAATTTTATGGAGGCCCTTGTTGGATCTTCATCAGTAGCCAATAGTGCAGTGTCGTATGCAAAGGTAGCGATTGAAACTTCCTCACAGGTTGGTAGGTCTGCCGTATACAGTAGGTACAATACCGGTCCTAGAACACTCCCCTGGGGAGGAACAATTTGATTCTCTAACTTTTCTAAATATTGTGGATCTGTTAGTCACACGTCAACGCAACACAAACCAACCTAAATTTGACAACATTATAAAGCTGTTTATACTTCTTACAATCTTCTGAATTTATAAGCTGTTAACAGTTACCAAACATTATTGTTCAATAACTCTAGAATTATTTAAAATAAAGGCTTCAAACGTTATATCACTACACTCGCAAAAAAAAAGTTACATCGATATATCGCTAAATATACAGACTATTTTATTTAAGAAAAAAATTGATATACGGCTAAACCGGAAGTCCTTTTAAACGGCCAATACCTTCATTGTATCCGCCATATATTGGAACCTTCATTTCGTATAGAAAATTTTATCGAAATCGCTGTTATCGTAGTAGCATTTTTCCATTCTTTTGCCCAACCCTGTAGAATCAACTATCGATAAGTTTGCTTGTATAAAACTATTTTGTGCATGAGAAATAATACTTTGTAACCTAGAAATCCCTTTTTAGTAGGTAACTAGTCTTCTAGGATAAGCAAATGAGTGAAATTAAAATCAGAATGGAATAGAAATTTACTGTCGTGTTATTTCTGGACGATTTAAATTACACACGAAACCGTTATTAAATAACGTTAAAATTTATACGAAAATTTGCGATAAACGCGAATTTAAAGTAAATTATTTCCCATACTATATATTAAGGTAAAAGTCCTACAGAAGCCACAACTTATCAAACATTCTCACGTTTCAATTGCCATAAAATGAAATAAAGCTGTCGTAATCAAAATGGTTTATATCGGTAGTAAAAAATCATTTTCGAAAGATTTATGGTTTTTGATTATTTTGGATACCGCTTCCACTTTTATATATAATATTTTAGGAACGTAAGCTATTAAAATCGAACAACAGTGCGAAACGGCGGGCAAATTGTGTTTCCGGATTTTTATGTAACACCAGAATACGAAACCCCGCAACCAATCTTTCATTTTAAGTCAGCATTATTTGAAAAATCCCATCATAATTCGCAGCACGAAAACAATATACGCGAACAAGTGACGAAACCACTAAAGGAAACTTCAAATCCTGCTCGCATAAAAAGCTCGCCGATTCTTTAAAAGCCGTTCAATTTTAACGGTGCAGCGAGCTTAAAACGAACAAACACTAATTAAATGGCAAACAGTGAAAAGGCGAACAAATTGCGATCTTTTCGCGGCCGTAAATCGTGCGCGCTTTGTTGACGCTCTCAACCCTTGTAAAATACGACCGTATTGTACTTGATGTCTTTACTACTTACATGATTTTACAAGAAATAGTAACATAAAGTTTATGACTTGCTTCCTTTTCAGTTTTTGATATTATCAAACAAGGAAAGTATGGAATGCGAACAAGGAAAAACAACTTTGAGATTATATTGTACCATCAAGAATTCAAGTTTGTCTTCTAATATTTATAATTGTTTGTAATGGGATCAGTTCAAAAGAGGAGTTGCTAAATTTTTAAATTTTCTTGGAAAATAATGTTGTGCAACAGTGACATAACTTCATATCGGGTGCCCTGGAACAGTGAAATTGTCGCTCCCCACCTCGTAACACTCCATACAATATAATAAAAAAACTAAATGTGTACTTTTCTATATTACATCGCGTAACAAGCCAGCAGGAAGTTAACAAATTAGGTTTGACTGTGAGTGCTACACACATCGTAGCTGTTATGTTACCTAACGAGAGTACCTTGAACTTACTTCTGAGAATGTAACATATGTACGGCTAATTTACAAAATTTTACCAATCTTTCCCACAAATAAGTAACAAATAACGCTTAACCGTAACTCTTAATAATATAGTTTTATTCAAAAAGGGTATAATAAACACACAAAATTACAATTTTAATTGACTCGCCAGACGAGCGTCTGTTCACGTTGAAAATTTCATGGCATGTCCACGTTGTTTTTTCTCTCTTTTCTTAACGAGTAACCATGGCAACATTATAATACAAACAAAAACAAGTACATTTTACAAAAAACATGTGTCTTCCTGAACCAATGCGAAAGCAGAATGAAATTAACACATTGCTGGCGTTTTATCTCGAGTTATTGGACACCCTGTATACTTCGAGGTTGCTTGTATAATATATTTTGGCATCACTAAGGCCGTCTGTTTCTGCATCATTTATTTCTAACTCTTCATCACATTCTATTTCATCGTTCGTTGGTTCTTCTCCCATTACACGATAAAGTCTGCTCTGTTTCCTAGTAACATGTCTTCTAAAAGCATGATATCAATACGTTAAACAACTAAAAGCAATAAAAACCCCAATAAAATCCAACATTTTTTATTTTTTAAGAAACGATGATATGAAGAAATTGTATCTGGAGAAGGCGCGCCGGTCTGTGGTACCGAAAATACGAGAAAAATCAATAATTGCACTCGCACGGACCACGAAATTAAGCAGCCACTGAGGGATTGGAACCGATAGAACCATAGACAATCAAAATAATTGAAAATAAATATTGCATCGGTCTGTGGTACCGGGCGCGCCTCCGGTAAGGTTAAGTACATAACAAAAAACAATTACAAAAATAATATTTGCCCCAATCACGATTGGAATCTAGAAGATCGTGTTGAAAACCCTCACCCACTGCGCTATGAAACCAAAGCAAAAAGTTATTATTATTCCCATTTTCAGGCGACAGGTCTTGTTGATTTTTACCCAAATGCCCTCGTGACATAACATTTAGAATAACATAATTAACCGTTGATCTTGCACGTATACAAACTACAATTCCCAGAGAAATCCTGTATATTTTCAACAACTTTTCCCAAACCTTTTGAGGTTTCTGCAGGGTTAAACTTAAATTGCAATAATAGTTAACTGAAAATTATTTGCTTCGTGTATGAAACCCTGTATAGTTTCAACAACTTTCCCCAGACTTTTGTCGCTTTTGCAAAGTGAAAGTTAAATTTCAGTAACAGCTATTCCAAAATTATCTTCCTCGTATATGAAACACTGTTTGCAGTTAACAAAACCAACCGAAACTGTTATTGAATAAACATTTAAATTACCTCAAAGATTATATTTCCTTTTTCTGTGTGAATCTAAAATTGCATTCACAAATTCCGCTGCATAAAATTGAGTCCACAAAATGCTTTTTTTTTACAATTGTCTTCAAATTAACATATGACATAGTGTGAACTTTAATTGATAGCCTTTGAAAAACATTAAACATATTGTCACGCCTATAATCTTTACTACATACCAAAAATTAGTTGAATTACAAAAACAACCTCGTAACTACGCCACTGCTTAGCTGGAGAATTAACAAGATGACAGATGTTAGCATTCCGGAAACCCAATCAAAGAAGGAGTAGGTTCCAACAATTAATTTATAGGCGCCACCGACTTATAATTTACTAACATCGTCCGAGGTGGTACATGGGAAGTCGGACCCCAAGATAAATAATCACCTACCTTTATATCTACTATCTGTCCTTTATGTAGACTTAAATCCAAATAATTCGTCGTAAAATAAATATAAAAGACAAGTTGCAAAAAAAAACTCTTTTTACTTAATAAAAAAAACCCACAACTCTAATATTTCTATACAAGACAAATAAATTAAAATAAATTAGCAGTTCCAATTTTACGTTCCTGGAACTGAATATAACTAACTTAAATTGGGCGACACTGAATCAATTTTCGTATCTTTATTGCGCTACTCGACTAAGATACCAGTAATTTTTAGCGCAATACGTAATATAGGAGGCCTCCGCGTTACAATTCATGCATGATCAGAACGATCTAGGACAAAAATGTTCAAACTGCCAACTCTTTAACACGCAGTATCAACCCTCTATCAGAGTACCCCGTATATATGATTCACGTAAAATTGTTTCCCCTAATAAATGGAACATTACAATAGTATTTACACATATCTCCAATTAAAACCCCAATAACACAATTCAGTGACCCCAAATCAATTATTAAATTAACTCTTAAATAACGATAATGAAATAAACAACAAGGCAAGGCAAGGCAAGGTTATACAATTTTTAAAATGTACTATTTAAATGCACTTCCCTTGTTCAAGATGTGACGGCAATCAGCGCGACCGAGAACCAGACTCCTTATCTATAGTCCCAGGCGTCCACTCAGTTCGGGAAAAACATTCCCAAGGTTACTCGACGATGACAGCGTATCAATATAAACAATACGTATGAATGTAGAGTTTTTCTACTGCGTCGCCTTATTTTCGGGACGTCCAGCCGCACGAATGTTGCCTAAATTAAATTTATCGGAGATTAGAATTACGGTTCTGGAAATTTAGACGAGACCAAAATTTTCTGGTCATAACCAACTCTCCAGTTGATGGACTCTGGCAACACCAAACAAAATCTTCTTTACCGGAGTAAATTCTATATTGGAAATAAATTCCTGACGATTTGCTTCCCTTCACTATGGGAAAAGCTCCTGTGTGTAGTGGCTCTCAAAGCGGAAAATGAATTTCCAATCCCAAAACGAATTAAAAGAAATAGCTCGCTATTCACAATATACTTTCGGTAAGACCGACTGTACTCAACCCACTAACCTAATTACGGAAAACTGTCTTTTAGAATCTCCTTCCAACTCCACTACGCACCGCGTTGACTTGACGGAAATATAACTTCGAAATATTAAAAAGTCCTATAAGAAGGAGAATCACTAAATATGTAAAAAGGGTTGCCTTCTTTTAGGCGCGGAAATCGTTACAATATCAAAGTTAGAATAAGAAGAAGCTGCATGCAGGTATATCTAACTATGATCATTCTTATTTATTTGTATTCCCGTGCTTAAATCCTACTGTGTTCCTCTTCAACTGTTCCGTTGCTGTTTCGCTTATTGAGCCTTTCATCTCTGCGAGTTTTCTTAATGAAATGCACAGAAATTCAACATTAACAGAAGCTTGTTATGTGCAAACAGGCATTTTCAGTCATTTTAAATTTCAAATTTTTAAATTATACGATCTCATTATTTCAAATTTTTGGTAGTACCATAAGGTCTAAGAAGGTGAAAACCACTGTAATTTTTAAAATTTCCTAATGACTAATACTCGTGTTCGGTATGTGGAATTCCAAGCAAAGTTCTTCCCTCATTACTCTAATCATAGCTTCTACTTTATTAAATATAATTGCCAAGCTGTAAACATGTAAAAAATGTTTGTTTATTTATCGTCGTGAAATTGCTTTAATTTAAATTCACGAAACGTAACGGCAGCGATAAATCTAAATTATTCATGTAGTGCGACTCGTTAACTCAATTTACACAAAATATACATAATGGTCCGCCAAAAGGGATTATGTTTAATTCTTCACGTTGATCCTAAATTTGCAGCTAATAAGACAGCGGGGATGCTCTGAATTTCTCCTGCCCGAACGTCCTTAATTTCGTCCTGTTTCTGTATTTGCATTCAAATTCTCCGGATGAATAATTAGGGACGCCCTAATTTCGCGATAATATCAAATCGCGAACGCCGAAAGCTAAAATTGAATACTCTACAAAGGCAGCGTGAGGTGGGCGTTTTTAAGATGAAAATTTATGAATGCATATTTAAAGTGAGCCGTGAATTTTCGTGAGAAATTGCTTTGACACTTTTCATAATTTTACAAATTTTAGTGTAGAGGAAGAACTGAGATTTATAGGCACCTAATTTTAATGTTAAAATATGCAGTAGAATAAATGTTTAATAACTCAAATATAATGGATAAAACATCACCGATTTTTTATACCGTGTGATACAATTATACCTTCTTTATAAATTCGTAAAAGTTTGCATGGGCTCGTAATGACTGTTTGAGTAATTAAAAGGCAGAGTTGATTAAATATGCTTTGGAATTAAATTATTCAGTAAAGTCGGGCAAAAATAGCATTGCTAAACATATTTTTACATTTACTTCTGTATTATTGACTTGTACCGGGCTTTAAAGGAGAAAGACTAAGAGTTTATTATCTAGACGAATATAAGCGTGTTCGAATATATTAATTCCGTATCCCTTTCGCCTGTCGCAACATTTCTGGTCCCGAAACTACGTCTTAATAAAAGTCAGACTAGACGGGACGGTTTTTCAATGAAAATTACAAATTAAAAAAAGGTATCACATATTAAACAAACATAAAAGTATTAAATAAGCATCTAAAAGGGAAACTTTGCTTTAAACGATGGCATTCGCCATTCTTATTTATCTATGGACGTAATTGTGTTGCTACTCTTTGTACCGCATATCATATTTCCTGACGTTCGTAATACTACAAAAATGTAAATTAATATATCTTTACAATTATATAATAGCGGATGGAGTATGAAGTGCGAAGCACGGCTTTAAAATGTAGTAAAATAAATATACATGTTTGCCAAGTTTACTTTTTATGTCATTCTCATTCGTGACTGGCGGCAGAGGTCGAAATAAATGGAATTGGAAGGATCGAATTTCTCAAGGTATATTGTGTGAAATTTAAAAAAAACATTGAATACAGTAATATCAAATCAAGATAATATTGAATGGAAAAGATTTTCAAGAACAACTTATGCAAACATTTAAAACTAGCTAACTAATTACCGAGGAGTATTTAAATCTAAACAGGAATGTTTAAATAAAATCCCATCCAACCACAACTCCAAATATTAAATTAATTGAAGTTTAGTCTTCACATGTGTTAAGATATCCATGGCAATTGTTTCGCCATTATTTTGACAGGTACAACTACGATGTCAGAAAGTTCTGTTCATTGTAGCGTGGAACAGTGCATAATAGTTAAAATTTCTTACGAATGAAATAGTATTTCCGACTGAAGTTCTTACAAGATGCGAGCACAATACGGCGATCATTGCTCAATGTCTTTCTAAAAGTCGGGTGTTTAAGTGGTCGATATCTTTTAGAGAAGGGAAAGCTCGTATAGAAAATAAATTTTGTACAGTGAGTTGCAACTTCGGTTAACCATGAAAATGAAGCATAAGGTTATTCAGCAACCCAGAGAGGCAACAGTTCCTCAAATTTCGCCATATTTAGAATGTAGTGCGGGAGTATTCGAAGAATACAAAGTTTAATTATTTGCAACTCGCTTCTTCTTTACTACAGCAATATACGCGAGAAGGAATTTATTTTTTGAACTTATGAAATCTGTGTATAGTGTCATTACATGAAAATGTTAAATTCTACTGTAGATTTGTTGTTTATGAAGATATCGGAAAATTAAACACTGATTACTGAGTAATTTTTAATATGGAATTCAATATTTGTATCAAAAAAATCGGGCATCGCATTACAAAGATATAGCTTGCAACATTATTTTTCTTATAGAACACCCTGTATATATTATATCTTCTGTTTCTTCGTTTTTTCCTGCTTTCATCGATATAAACAATAAAGCTGTTATCGTCTTTTTACGAGTTGTTGTTTGTTAAATAATTCTAACTATATTATTATTATAATATTTTATAATTATAATTATTATAATTATATTTTGCAGAAATTGTGCAACTGCTTTCGTTGCTTTTCCACACCTAACCTATATCTTCTTTCCAAATTATTGAAGCAATTCCTGTTCTTTTCATGATGTTGGTTAATGTTATCAACTGCGTCCTGAATTCGTTACCGAATGTTCAAAATGGTTGCGGGTCGTTTCATATAGACAATATTCTTTATCCCACAAAAATATTTGAGATGTTAGGTCAGGACTATTTGTAGGCCACCTTGTGGTACCTTATTTTCTGAATCATTCCAGGTACCGTTTCAAATATTCGGTAACTTTTGTTATATTATGTGGCGGAGCCCCATCTTGCTACCGCCTCCGATCTTATCAAGTTGGACAATAAGATCATTAATTTCGTAGTTTAACAATTCGAAATATAATTGTCCGTTTAAACTTTGATGGAGTAATATAAGTCCAATTACTTGATTACGGCATATACCCCAACAAACATGTATCGACGTCTTTCCTTGTTTTAAAATTTCCTTATCTTTTCGAGGATTTGGCACAGCCCAGTACTTCTCTGCCTATTAAGTCAGTCTATAATATTTTCTTAAAGAAATCCTAAGCTCTATGTAATCTCTGAACCAACAATAAACAATATACGGTAATGTAATTATAATTAAACAGATATTAAACATTTTTATGTATTGTTCTCTCCAAAGCCACATACGTATAGAACCATGTAAATGATATCCCTAATATTGGTTATGTAATTATCAATACATCGTAAACAATAAAAGATAATAGCTTACATGTTTATATCGATGAAAGCAGTAAAAAAATGAAGAATCAGAATATACAATAATATACCGAATGTTCCGTAAGAAAATATGAACTAGATAGCTACATCTCTGTAATGCGATACTCGATTGTTTTTTGGTACAGATATTGAATTCCTTATTAAAAATTAGTCGAAAGAGCATTTCTTAATTTTACGATATATTCAAAAACAACAAATTACAATAGAATCAAAAATGTTCATGTGGTGAACTTGTACTTCATTTTACTCCCGAGTAAAAAGGTGCAATCATGCAGTGGTGTCACACCACATATCTAAAGCCACGGAGAAAAAAACTGAATCGTCAATTGGTGGAGCTCAAGGAGTTTTCTTTGTTAATTTCTTTACAAAACGTCGTACAATTAATGCAAATTAGTATTTGACACTTTTGCCCAATAAAGCAGACGATTAGCTACAAATGGAAGTAAAACCAAAGTTCTGTTTGCCTTCTTCAAGATAATGCTCGCCCCCATACCGCTGCAAGAACAATTTAAACCATTAGAAAATTTCAGTGGGACCTTCTTCCGCATGCAACATAAAAGTTTGACCCACTAAAAGAATTTTTAGCCGGTAAAAGACTTCGGTCAAGTAACAACATCATCGAAGCTGTTGATGCGCATGCAAGCCTAAGACTTCTTCTAGGAAGGTATCAGGAAGTTTTTAAATAAGTTATATAGTTTTGACCGTTGTAATATTGTAATATCCTTCTTCATAAATAAAATCCTATTTAAATTTAAACACTCCTAGTAGAATAAATTAAATATATTAACATTTACTACTATTCGTTGGCATGTGAAAATGCGAGGGAAATGCAAAATCAAAGAATTATTCCTTGTTCGTATTGAACTCTAATCAATCGGAAGTCGTGTAGACGTAGACTCTCATGCGGATACAATTTTATTATGTCTAATTCAAGTGCAGTTAACCAAACATATTGAAACTCTGCTCACGTAATACTAATGGAAATTCATTCCTACTAGCACCAGTTTGTATAGTTATAATGTAATAGCTATCAAATCGGTTGCAATTCCATTTCCCAGAAATGTCTTATATTATCAGATTACAAATTCATATACATATTCAGTCCAATATAAAATGACATTTACAAAATACACAGTTTAGTGTTTGATATATTACATTACATAGTTTTCCCATTCGATATTTTTTAGGAGATATTTCGTTAATATTTCTACCATTAACCATGACCTATATCCAGTCTATACTTTTTCAATGCGACGTTAGTTAATTCAGTATATTCAATTTACCATTACTTGCCTTTGCTATCTTAGTACCTATTTTGAATTATAAAATTTTATTAACATAACATGTTATTACAGTAGAAGTCTTTTTCAGTTTAGCGTTAATTTCATTCGACTTGTTTATATTTTACACTATTGCAGTCGACTGTTTATATCAAGTTATACCAATAAATCTTTTATTAATGCCACATTTTATTGCAGTCTCTCTTTTTTTCATTTGACATTAGTTATCTTCGACATTTTTTACAATCGATGTGCTGCATTCTACGTTTTCAACAATATTCAAAAGACATTTTTGCCTTTAGCGTTATTCTGGTCAATATTTTTTCCAATTGACATTATTTTCTTTCTACCTTCTTGCCATTCTACTTAATTTACATTTAACATGTTTGTACTAGACGTTATTTTAAAAATCGAAATACATGACTACAACGAGACAGTCGGTAAACTAAAACATTCGATCATTTCGTACAAGAATTGGTGACGTACGTACAACATGTTCAAATACAGAACTGTCCTGCATAGTACTAGTAAGTAAATGTAACAATAACACCGGCTACAAATTTTTACATTCTGGAGTGCATCGATTTCATGGTCTAAAGATCGCAAAATAGCAAACAAACTTTCTTTAGATATATAAACATGAATTGAATTGCAAATAAAAAAGACTTTCTGGAGCTTCGCTTAAATACTAATACAATAAAATACAAGTTAGGAACCACCGTTATCAACAGATATATCACAGTTACGTGAACAAAATTATAATGTAATTAGAAATATTAGTGGTAAAATTAAAATTGAAAACACGCACTACAGAAAGAAATAGGGTCTTGTAGTTCATAGACAGGTTTTCTCCAGAAATAAGTAATATATTATTGTGATGTTATATTGAGGGAGCTACATATGAGCCCCACATCGATGCGACAAAATATTACGTTTGAAAAAAAAGGAGGAATGTTGCTTTACTTGCACCCGTAATAAAGATCATCTTCGTTTCGCAAAACAAGGAATATATTACTATACTACATAAGTTGTTAAAACAACACAAGGACACACTTCAAACATAAACCTTAAAAGAACTCTTATCTCAGGGTTTATAATATAAATTTTGGTAACTGCTGTATAACGTTTAAATTCTTGCGCTGGTTAACTGGTAAGGCTCAAGCCAGTAAACATGAACTTGTAAAATATGGATGCAACAAAGAAACGAATTAAATGTTATCAAATTATCTAAGAATTTTCTTATAAAACGTTAAACAACTTTCACAATTAAATGACAATGTTAAATGAAATAAATAGTAAGGTCTAATTTAACAGAGCATTTTCAAACGTACCCGCCTTTTCACATAGAAGCTTATTTTCTTCTGGTTTTGTAAAATTCATTAGATTAAATTAGAATGGCACTCCTGCGCCCTGTTGATCTTGAACTTCGAAACGACAGTCCATCACTTGTTGCTTTTTTCTAAGTTCGTAGCAGAAAAACTTTGGACTGACTATCATCGTATTCGTAAAGCCGTTTCACAAGGTAATTAACCCAAGTATTATTTACTGCTTATTACTTCAGATGTTCAAATATACCAATAATCTCATAAATACGTTGCACCTTCATATTCTCTTTTTAAAATGTTAATCCCAAACTTGCTTCACTTTTCAAATTGTTGTTGATTCGATGTTACCTACTTATTTATTTTAAATTACATTCGATTGCTATTCCAGAATATGATGGAATTATCTCCCAAATAATTAACAGGTATTAAACTTTTGTCTAACTTGTAAATGATCCTTAACCTTGAAGTTTGTTGATATGGTTCAATTCTCTTTAACTACAAATATTTTAAATGAAGTAAAATCATATTAAGAAGATTTTAAATCGTCCTGGCAACCAAAAATTTAAAGTAACTATTTTCGTCGACAAACCATTATATTCATTTCCCTGCCTAGCACTGGTCTCTAGGCCGTCTACCTGAACGCTGAACAAATAACTACAGCCAATGCGAAAAACAATACCTAGAGAATACAATAAAGTAAACTGGTACCGGAGTCTAGGCATTGTTCTGTTTGTAAAAAAATCAGATACATTTTAAGCTCGGGGTTACGTGTATTATAATTTTGAAGGATGGTAGTTTGAAATAAGGCGAAAAAATTCCACTAAATCAATTCCCCATATTTCGTAAATATAGATTGATTTTACTGTACTTTTTCGCCAGATGTGGGCAAAATTTTATGCTAATTTCTGATGATTTTTTTATACCCTTAAGGTGTAATTTGAAATAGTTGTTGCAAGAGAGATTATTTAATAGGTTTATCTATACTACCTAACTGAAGTCAAAATCTAAAGGGACTCTCAAGAACTAGATATTCTAATCCTACATATAAAATTATAATGTACTTCTATACACCATTTTTTATTTCTCATTCATTCATACTACCGTTCCCCCCCCCCC
>JABXWE010063463.1:0-11730 GCA_014611495.1 Limonius californicus
TGAATTTTACATTTCTCACTAACACTATTCGAATTACTTTGAAACTAGGAACTTCCGTTTAATAGTTTCTTTTTTGAATTTGCAAAGTGGAAATTATTGTTTCACAAAAGGATTTCACAGCGACCTAGTAGATGGCGAGATTACCAATATATCAAAATTAGACGTTTCCCACTTATTGTTCCTCTCCTTTTTAATTCGTAATGCATTCTTATGAGAAATGTACACCATTCAATTTAGAGTTAATCACATTTAAATGCAATATTCTTTCAGTTAATCGATTTTATTGTTATATTATGTACACTTTCAAAATTACGATGCTTTAAACTAAAATATTACGAGTTTGAACTGTCGTTTAAGAAAAGTCATCCATAACTCCGACATAATTTGCTGATTTTTATATTAAGTTTATGGGTTCAGTTACGCCACAAAGGCGATCGTGGGCTAGAGGTTAGCACGTTAGACTTCTACGCTGAAGGTGCTGGGTTCAATTCCCAGTATCGGAACATCGGATCTTTAACGGATGTTCTCCCTTGCAAGGCAAATGCAAATTGGCATAGTAAATCTTCCTTCCAGTAGAAGTGTTTACACTTTGCGTGGTTTGCGAACCTACGTCATGCTGTAGGTCCTCTATACCTGTGGCACTCTGAAAACGAGCTACCCAGGCATACGAAAGAAGACCGCTACGTCTCGTACGAAATAAAGCACGCTAAGAAGAAGCTACAAAAAAGTAATATCAAGATTTACAATCTACACCATTTCCCAAAATTAACTTTGTCGAACGTTCAAATGACAGATTATATCATATATCATGATGTGACTTGAGGCAAGAAGGTCAACTTGATCTTGAATCCGGTCTCGTATTATGCAATTCTTTCAGAGAAACGGCCATTATATTTAAAAAGTGCTATTCATAAATTCTCATAGATAGCTAGGTATAAAGCCAACAAGTTGGAATATTTAAATGTAAACTGGCGACTGCTTCCATAAGAAAGCATTGTAAATATTTTCGGGGACACCAATTTGATACAACACTTGCGCATGTATATATCTGCCTCACATTGGCAACTACGCTGGGTGCCTGTTTTACCGTCATTAACGTTAATTTTATACAGTTTGGTGCCACTTTGTAGCTTTATGTAATGGTGCCAGAATATCATCGTGTATAATTAAAATATATACACAGGGTGCCATGTGGTCATTAGGTATAGCGGGTGCCACATGATACAAAACTTATGTATATATATATATATATATATATTGTTGTGTATGTCAGGAAAAATAATCCAAACTTTAAGATTTAAACATAACATTTCACTTCGCTTTGCGTTTCTTTACATAGTTGTGTAAAATTCAGCCTGTTATTAGATGGATTATTATCGTAAGGGGCTTAGAAGGCGACAGTTTTTGCTTAAGCAACTAGTAAATATTCGATTTTCATTAGATAGAACAGAAATAACTTAGCTAAGAATTTAAAGTAATTAGTACAGACCATAATTTGGTGGATTATCAGATTTTTTACAACATTTTATTCGGGCGGTTGTCCACACTATTCGCTTTACATAAGTAACTTTAAGTTAAGAATGTAAATACATATAAATTTGTTATTTTAATAAATAAAGTTTGTAAAAATGACACAGTGGTAACTATTACCTAAACAGAAGAAAAACAAATACACATCACAAAACTCGATCGATAATTGTATGTACGTAAACGGATTAAAATAACTATAATAAAGCACTTAAGCAAAATAATAGAAGTAGTCTGAATTATAGAATAAAGCGAAAAGAAGCGTTTTTCCAAAATTTGGATTTTTTTCCGTGAATTTTTAATTCCTATGGATTTTTTCCATGGGTTTTTATTCCTGGATTTTGCTTCCAGGGATTTTTTCAATGGATTTTTTTCCGTTTACCGTTTTTGGGGTACCTCGTCATTAACTCCACCTCGTGTACGTTAAAAATATTGCTTTCACCACACATACCTTTTTGAATATTGTTATGCCGTTTTTTAAATGTTACTGAGCCAGCACGTACTGCGGCGAAATCACTGTGGCCCAGCATTCAACAAAATAAAAAGCTTCTTTTCTTTAATAAGTGTCTCGTAAATTCACACTTCTTTAGCGAACCCATTTTAACCCATTCAAGAACAGCTTCGCCAATGTCTTTGTAAGTACAAGCTCTAAAGATTTGCGATTATTGAGTAAAACGATCAGTAAACTGTCTCTGGCTTTTCTCATAATTGCTTCCTATTTTTTTGGAATCGTTGAAAGTTTATTTGGAAGAATACCAAATTCAAGCACATCTTCGCCGATAAATATAGTGTGTTCAATTTTCTTTTTTCGTTACTCATATTCACAACCAATACGGTAACAATTTAAACACTGTTTGAGATGGGTAGATTATATAAACAGGTCTTTAATTTAAGGAAATCTTTCAAATCTTTACACTAAGTGCCCTGTGCATTATGTAAAATTCCCAAGAACTTGGGTATTACCATAGGCTAATAAGTACCTAGACGTCTCAAGTAAATGACAAACTAGATTCAATCTAAACCCGCTGGGACCTTTGCGAAAGATGGCGCTGTCAGTTATTTCCAGTACTACCTGCAGTTGACCAAATACACTTTCAAATGACAGATTTTCTACATCGTTTACCTGGGCCACGTTAACTCAGAAGCAGGTAGCAAAGCCCATACCGCCTTAACCCCAAGAATAAGGTGTTATGATGGTATTATTTTAATGAAAATGTTTCCAAATTTTACCTAGCCTAGAAAGTCACTTACAATCCTTGCCTATAAATATTTAATCTGTATATACTAGACAGGCGCTTCCTATTAAACATCGTAAGTAAATAAATTGGTATAATTTTTGAAAGTGAATATCTTTTTTGAAAAATTAAATTTTTGTTTTTTTCAATGTTCTCATGGTAGCCTTCGAATTTGGAACACTCTGTATGTATATATAAGTATGTAGGTATATAAAGAAAAAATAAATTTGCAACGTAGATAATTTTATTAACGCAGAGTTTATTTATAATTACACAAACAGTAGTACATCTAAATGATCTTAAGAAGAAGTAACAGCCATCAATAACGTATACACATTTAAGTGTGGGTTAAGTTTCGCAATTTTGCAACTCTTGTTTTAGCTTTGCGAATAAGTCGAGATTCCCAAGTGGTCTACTTCAAAAGACGTAGGTACCAATAAAGCATACCTAATTATGAATTTGCGGTGCTTTTCACACTCCTCATTTTCAACAGAAATTAAGAATTCGGGAAACATTTGTATTACTTGCTTTTCTGCAACTTTATATAAATTATTAAGTATATTACAATTATGTTTAAGTAGAACCGATAATTTTAAACATGTCAACGTGAAAGTAATATTTAAAAATTGATACGCGAGTTTGATATACAGGGTGATTCATAACTGGAGACGAAAAATGAAGTTTCATATTCTACGTTGTATTCTAAGTAAAAATATGCAATTTTTTCCGATCAGACTTCGTTTTAGATTTATTTCAGTTCTAAATTTCCAGAAGTTATTTCAGTTTTTAAGATTTTCAAAGGATTATTTGACTAAAATCCTTAATAAGAAGTAAGTAAACGTATATTACTTCTACAAAACAGTTTTTTTTTTCATTTTTACATGTCAAAAAACGAATAATAAAAAAGTTTAATCATAACAATTGTTCGAAATGGCCGCCTTCAGCGCGGAATACGAGCTTGGCAGCGAAAAACAACTGAATTGTAAATTTGTCTAAAATTCTGTGTTTTAAACAGTTGCATTCATTATTATTTCCCATTCACAAATATATATGTGCATATTCTTCATTACTGAATTGCAGTCTCCAAATTAACTAATCACTAAAGCCCGGATTTTAGGTAAACTGTGTTTTCCGTATATTAGTAGGCAGGTTAGTAAGTCCTTGATATAAATTCGCAATATAAAATTTCAGGCTTTCAGGCTGTTTAACCACTGCCAAGTTAAGCACGTTCAAACTACTAAAGTATTTTGTGGAGAGAAAGTTGATGATTTTAAAACCAAAACAACATCCTATATACAAATTTGCGTCATGCGACGTTGAACGCTCATTTTCATTGATGAAAAATATTTTAACAGAAACACGAACGAACGAAGTTTTGCCAGGAACAATATGGAGCTATATTTTGTATGCTAAGTCTGATCGGAAAAAAGTAATTACACATTTTTACTTAGAATATAACCCAGAATATGAAACTTCATTTGTCGCCTCCAGGTATGAATCACCCTGTATAAAAACTTTCATCTGACATAATTTCTGCACTACAAGTAGTAGTACAAAAAAGGTTCGAAATGTTAATATATTAATTACAGAATTGTGTTAAAATTTCAGTTCAAAAACAATTTCTCCATTAATAATTTGGGAAAATTGCTAACAGCGAAAACAAATATAAAAATTATAAAAAAATCCATAAACATACGAGTATAGAACTGCATTTTGTAAGATGTCCTGCTAGGTGTTCAAAATGTTTTATTTAGCACGATTTTCCAACAGAGTTGTTTCATTTTTTATTGTTATTGATAAAGATTTTTCATAGTACTCTCATTTAATTAAACTTACCTCCGGAATTTAAAACCCACTGTTTGCATCTTTCTTCATCTTTTACAGGAAAGTAAAACATGTGGAGACCTGGATCGGTTCGTTGACTTTTTTCACAATTTTTGTAGGAACACTTATTTCCCGGGAGACGCATATTTAAATAATAATATTAAAACAAAATTTATAATTCACTAAAAGTGTGCGTGTACTAGAGTGCATTAACTGTTAGCAATGTTTATGAACTAAATGACTGCAAGTCATAAATGAAACTGACGTTTTGTAATAGGTAATTGAAAATATTTTTCAAAGTAGAGTGGGATACACAATCACAATCAGTTAAATTGATCAGTGTCCAGTGGATAACAAAGTTTGCTTGGTAGTTAGAAGAACATAGAACATAATCTACATTCAGAGCTTTTCTAAATGGAAGATGCAATTACATTGTCATTAGCATAATTTACAATATATAATA
The DNA here is from genome assembly GCA_014611495.1 of Limonius californicus. Taxonomy (NCBI): domain Eukaryota; kingdom Metazoa; phylum Arthropoda; class Insecta; order Coleoptera; family Elateridae; genus Limonius; species Limonius californicus. The sequence goes on from JABXWE010063463.1 coordinate 5,050, forward strand.
ATATCATGTCTAATGTATTATGTTAAGGCTATGTGGTACCCTGTTTAGCGAGCCAGTAAAATCATTGTTTTTTCTTCATAAAATAGATGTTAACAACAAATGCCTACTAATACACGATCAATATTAGTTCTATTTGTTGTTAATAAAAAATTAAAGTTTAATTAACAGTAGTTTAGAAAATAGAGTTTTAGCTATGATTTAGAGTAATTTTGGGCAGATGGCGTCCAGAATTTGCTTGCACACTTACAATACCATAATCTAGGGTATGACAAAATTATGAAACAAAATTTCAATTCTAAAGCCTTTTTTTATTGATTTTAAAATCTAAGATTGAAAAATTATACCTAATAATGTAAATTACGGATCTCACTGTAAACCTATTATGTTCATATTTTGTCATACCCTGGTCATAATCTATTACTTCTCAGTGCATGTTTTCAAAATTCAATTGGATAAAAAATACGCTTAAACATAGCTAAAAACTAATCAAATATTCTAGCATTCAATTAACAGAGAGGATGTTTTTAGAGAGAGATAGCTTGCATGACCAAATTTATGTTACCTGGAAGTTGACAAGGAAAACCTTAAGTTACGATGCTTAGCAGGGATTACCGGAATAGTCCAAAGGGTTACTCATCAGTCTATGTATTTTGCACCACAAAATGCTGGAAAGGAAATTTTATTCTCACACAGTTTTCGTAAGTTATGGCTATTTTCGAATCATAAAAAAAAACAAAAAATGCATTAAGTTGAAGCATTGATATTCCAGCTAAGGTTGTGGCGAATTTGTCCTGCTTGCTTTCCCATTGTTTTTCTTAGCACATTTTTATTTTAGTTATTGACAACTTCGAATAATCATTATCATTTCCATGAAATTGCAAATTAGAAGTAAACGAGCACCAAATATTCGGATGACTAACCGACATTACTGTTGTTTACTTAATATAAATACCAAGCTTAGACAAGGTAGTTAGTGTAATTTACATTTCCAGTCTAGCTCTTCGGTTGCTCAATTTAAGTACTGTCGATAGTATTTTGATTTTCATTGTTGGTGTACGGTTTTCGTTATAATTTTTGTAACATGCGAAGTACTTGCATAGTTCGAAAACGCGGAAAAGTGTCCAAAGCGCAACGACAGCGACAAACACGAGAAAAAGTGCTCCACCTAATTAAAAATGCCAACACCGTTGCTGAAGATGCACACGTTCCCTATTTTTTAAAGTGAGTATACAACTGAAATACCTGTGCATAGTTTTCTTACTTTCCCATACTAATACTATAGATTAGATTAGATATAAGAATTTCTTAATTATGAAGGTAGATACGATTTATGGAAAGTGTATAGGTGTAAATATATAAATCGACTCTTCGTCTACTTATTAGCACGAAGTGTGGATGTGGAGAGAAGCCCATAACAAGTCTTGTTATGGTCGCATTTTTAAATTTAGCTATTATAGCTGGATCCATTTGAAAATCGGAAACATTGGCTCCACTCAAAATCAAATTTATTTTATTTATTTTTAAAAATCCCTCATTTTTACAAAATACTTGTTCTGATTTAATTTGATTTCTTGGCCAATGCGCTCAGGTACTATAGAAATTGCATCTTTAAAATTGTTTATTAGGTTAGCAGATTCATGCAAGGACATTCCCTGCTGTTCTAAATATTTTATTGCGTAGTTCACAAAATTTAAGTGGGATTTTATGAAAGCTAAATTGTTTTGAAGCTCTTGTTCCTTGATAACTTTTCGGCAGTCTTTCACTGATTTGCTTGCCGTCTCGGGAAATTCGAATATAAAGTTTTTAAACCCTTCAAAATTGTCCGCATAGTACATCGCAGCATCTAGCCAAGTTCCCCATCTTGTTAGCACTGGTTCAGGGGGAAATGGGACATCAGGTAATCTCTCCTTGAATAATTGTACCCGTAAAGGAGCTTTCATACATACTTTTTTTTCCATTTTTAATTAAATCATTTACCAAAGAAAATTTCAACATTATTGTTTCAGCAATTTGATTCAATCCATACGCTAAACATGTACAATGTATTAAATTTTCGTAGAAAATTTTCATGTTAGCGTCGGAGAGCATTAGTAAAATTTTGTGACTTGGTATTGCCTCCGGTAAAAAAAAGCTAATCAGTCCATCATTAATGAATTTTGATATAGTATTATTGTTAGTTTTCTTCCTTTGTACATATCAAAAAACTATTGGTCGGAATGTATTCATTCAGAACTCCTATTACTAAATTAGCAACATACCTTCCACAAGTGTCTGTGGTTTCATCCACACTAAACCATAAATAATTGTTGTTTATAATTTTTTATTTTATGTATGGTTTCATTGTACGCAAGAACTACATATTGTTTTTATGATGCTTTCATCAGGAATGTGCATTTTACAATATTTTTCCAAGAATGATTTAAATGCAATATTTTGTAATTTTCTTAAAGGGATATTCGATTTTAAAAGTGTTTTGCACAAATCTAAATTAAACTGCATTTGTTCATTGTTTGTTGAAGATGATGCTAAAGATTGTGCAATTCTCTGCTGTTTCATCGATTCAGCTTTGAACTTTTTCAAACGTTCTTGGTGTAGTGTTGTTTTTACATGTTGTATAATATTATATTTTTTATCGCATTGAATCTATAAAATAAAAATCTTGACAAGTTACGATGCAGTTAAGAATTAAAATAAAACTTACCGTTTTTAAACATGCTTTACAAAATAATTCATTATTTTGACTTCTTAATTCTGGATGGTTGTTAATCCATTCGTGTATGGTAGGTTTCACCTTTGGCATTATTGGTTTGTAGGTTTTTCCGGTAAATAAACACAAATTAATACACCCGGTCACAGTATACGACTATCCATGAATATGCTCATGAATTCTGTAATAAAATTTATGCACTCGTCTGTGGTTCCCCGACCGGCACACTCGGGGGTTCCCCATCTTAGTACGATACACTCATATAGTAATTTTGATAAATAAGCAAAGTTAAAATGTTTGCGGGTCAATTCAATGGTGCGGTTTTTTAAATGCGAGTTTCAATATGAAAATTAACGAAGAACGATACATATGCAATAATTATTTCTCAAAACTTTAAGAAAATGCACTAAATAAGCATAATAATCTACAATAAGCCTAAAAATTAAAAATAAGCACAAAAGGACAAAAAAAAGCAAAAAAAGCAAAACATTCATAGTGCCAAATTATCACATTTTTCATGATTCGTGCACATTTTTAGATGCTATAAATATTAAGCATAAGCATAATAGCTAGAAATCCGCTCTCTAGTAATTAGCAACCCTCGTTTGTGAGAGATGGCATGGAAGTTTTAAATGTGTTACCTATGTATATACAGAAGGTTTTTATGTGCATCTCGTTTTCCGTAAAAGTTCACTAGTTCGCAAGGATACGCGTTCTTCTTTTCCCCCCTTTTTTTGGTTAACTGCCAAATTTTAACATATTTTATTCAATTTTGCTATTTTAGTTTTCTATATTTAATTTTCGAAATTTCAGTCTTCCAGATGAGGTTCTATCAGATTTAGTTGTAGAGACTGATGCAAATCCCGAAGTTAATGTTACTGTAACAGGAAATCGTATCGTAGATATTGCACATTTCCTTTCGGAAGTAAAGAAGCTATCTTCTCACGACAATACATGTACAATGGGAAAAATGAAATTTAGAAAGGAAACAAAACGTGGAATAATATCAGTGTTTCATTACTATTGTGAAGCATGTGAAAAAAACATTTCCATATCATCACAACCATCAACAAGTGCAGTAAATGAGTCATTGGTTTAGGGTGCAACGTCTATTGGAATTGGTTATTCTCAATCTGAAGAACTTTTTTCGGTGATGAATATCCCGATGATGACTGGAAAATTCTACAGAAAACTAGAAACAAATATTGGCAACGTGTGGGAAACTGAACTCCATTCTCAGATGGTCAAAGCTGCTGAAGAAGAAAAGAAACTCGCCATAGAAAGTGGCGATGTGGAGGACGGAAAACCGTACATAACTGTGATAGTTGACGGAGGTTGGGCGAAACGGTCCTACGGCCATGGTTTTTCATCTTTGTCGGGAGTAGCTTGCATCATAGGACTAAAAACAAAAAAACTGTTATTTATCGGCATCAGAAACAAATTTTGTTATATCTGTACCACAGCGGAACTGAAAAAGCGAAAGCCTAGCGTACACCAGTGTTTCAAAAATTATACTGGAGCTTCCAGCAGTATGGAACAAGACATTATTGTACAGGGTTTCAACGAAAGTGAAAACCATTACAATATTAGATATAAATATGTTATTGTAGACGGAGATTCCAGTGTATATTCAAGAATTCTTGAAAACGTAACTTACGGCAGATATGTTTTAAAACTTGAATGTGCTAATCACGTAACTAGGGCATTTACATCAACATCAAACCTCCATAAACTTGTTGGAAATACAAAATTAGCAATTTCGGCTAGGCGTATCATCAAATGTAGGTTACCTAGACTAAGCGCAGCTGTGAGGTCGGCTATAGCGAAATCTTCGAAATCTACAACTCAACAGTTATGTGAAGATTTATGTAACATCCCCAATCATGTTTTCAGAGACGATTCACGTTGCAGTATTCGTTATTGCCAGAGAAAGGATGCCAACGAGGAAAATCTCATGCCATTGTTAAGAAGTAGTCCGGTGGCCGAAGAACTATACAAAATTATAGATTTTGTAGTAAGAAAAGCAAACAGGCTTACGAAGAATGTGACAACCAATCAGGCAGAGAGGTTTATGTCATTAATAGCAAAATTTTCTGGGGGAAAAAGGGTTAATTATGTGCAACGTGGTTCTTACCAGCGAGGCACTGTCGTACAATTGTGGTCCATCGTGGCATAAGCAATGTTTGTCAAGCAGCAGTAATTATTCGCCGTTCGACCAATTTTGCAAAAAAAGGGAAAGAATAAATGCATATGCACGCAACAACCAAAAAAAGAAGAACAGAAGTCATGCAGTTGATAGCGAAGCTGCGGGTAAAGATTACGGTCCAGATGCCGCGAGACTGGATTTGACAGAAGCCGAATTTGAAGCCGAGAAAAATAAAATTCTAGACCAGTTGCAAATAGATGACACCGAAGAGATTCAAAGAGAAACAACAGGCCAGCATAATAATATAAAGTGGCATGAGCAGCGTCGTAATAGACTTACGGAATCTTCTTTCGGGCGAGTTTGTTTGCGTAGAAATGCAACACCTTGCCATTCCTTGGTGAAAACGTTGCTATATAGATCGAATAATTTAACAACTCCTGCAATACTTTACGGCCGAATGAATGAAAAAACCGCCTTAAATATGTACGAAAAAAAAGACGAAAACCTCAGTTAATAGTGCGTGTGGTCTTTTTCTATCCAAAGAACATGCTTATTTGGGAGCAAGTCCTGATGCGCTTATCAATCAAGATGGATTAGTGGAAGTCAAGTGTCTATTTTCTATAAGAAACAAACATGTTCGGGAAGCAGTGATTGACAATACTAAGAAACTGTGTGTTCAAATGAAAGGAGATAGTTTGTGTTTAAAAGAAAAACATATATATTACTTTCAAATACAAGGACAGTTAAATATACTAGAAAGAAATTATTGTGATTTAGTATTATACACTGATATTGATTTAGAAATAATTAGAATTTACAGGGATGATCATTTTTGGAAGTTTAATATGTTGCCAAAGTTAACAGAATTTTTTAATAACTGTATTCTACCAGAATTAGCAGACCCTAGGATACCTAGAGGTTTGAAAGCTAGGGATTCGAATTTAATAATAGCTGCCCAAAATTCAATAATGTGAATATGTTACAACCATGTAGTTTTTAAGGCTAAATTGTGAGTATTTTAATATAATTTGTACCTATATAGTTGCAAATTGTCATACAATAAAAACTTTCAGATAAGAGCACAGTACACCGTTATTTCTGATTTACGAGTAACCCTCACAGCAGGTAGAAGCCCCCCGTGTATTTAAAATTGTTAGGCTACGTAAGTATTGCTAGATATACGTACCACAAAAATATTTGTTATCTGGGTTGCCTATATATGAACCTGCGAGTTTTACAGATTTGAGATGGGTACCACATAGCCTTAATTGTGTTTGTTATTTCGGCTGCAGCTGCAGGTCTCCTTAACCCTTTACCTTGCCCAGCACTTTGAGGTATCTCAGCTGCTTACGAGCCTTCTCCTATTAATTGCGTTTTGAGTTATTCCGGCTCCAGCTGCAGGTCTTCTTAACCTTTTACCTGACGCAGCATTTTGAGGTATCTCAGCTGCTTACAGGCCTTCTCCTGTTAATTGCGTTTAAGTTATTTCGGCTGCAGCTGCAGGTCTCCTTAACCCTTTACCTTGCCCAGCACTTTGAGGTATCCCAGCTGCTTACGAGCCTTCTCCTATTAATTGCGTTTTGAGTTATTCCGGCTCCAGCTGCAGGTCTCCTTAACCTTTTACCTGACGCAGCATTTTGAGGTATCTCAGCTGCTTACAGGCCTTCTCCTGTTAATTGCGTTTTGAGTTATTCCGGCTGCAGCTGCAGGTCTCCTTAATCCTTTACCTTACGCAGCAGTTTGAGGTATCTCAGCTGCTTACGAGCCTTCTCCTATTAATGGCGTTTTGAGTTATTTCGGCTGCAGCTGCAGGTCTCCTTAACCCTTT
>JABXWE010063464.1:0-12212 GCA_014611495.1 Limonius californicus
AACCCACGGCAGTTGGCGGAAGTAGACATTCAAAATAAGTGGAGCTTCAGCGATTGGCTTGGTCGCTTCAGAGATCGAATAATTGGACCTTACTTCTTCGAAGGAACTTTAAATGCAATAATGTATTCCGATTTTCTTGCAAATGTTCTTTCTAAGCTTCTTCTTCAGCCTATCTGCGTCCTGGATGTAGGTAAACTCATCCAAACCGCAGGATCTCTGGTTTTATGATGCCAGAGGACTCCAAAAAACTATTTTTGATGTCCATCTTTCTTTACCTTGTCTCGCGACATGACCAACCTAGCTCCACTTCATGTATGCGATACGTTCAGCTATATCTATGACCCTTGTTCGTAATCTTATATTTTTGTTTCTGATATGATCTCTCAAAGATATTCCCAACATCGCTCTCTCCATAGCTCTCTGCATAACTTTTAAACGATGCATGCTTTTAACTGTAAGTGTCATTGTTTCCAGTCAATATGTTGCCACTGGCAAGATGCAGGTGTCTAACACCTTTTTCTTCAAGTTGTAGGAATCTGGTTGGTTTTAAATACATGTCTAAGTATACCGAAGGCTCCCCAGAATAGTCCAACTCTTCTCGCTATTTCTGCTGACTGATTGTCTGATTTCGTGGGCGAGATAAATATATTTATTTATTTGCTCGATTAAGTTATGGTTAAAATATGGCTGTATACGTTGTCAGACATTACTTGGTGAGCTATTAGAAGACATTCCACTGGCAATGAAAACCTCCTTGTGGCTGCAGCAGGGCGGGTGTCCAACCCGTTTTCGTTTGTTGTTCGACGTTCAGTAAAACAATAATATGGATAGGGAAGGTTTGTGGCTGCCACCGCGCTGCCCCGAGTTACCGCCGTTAGACTTTTTCTTGTGGGGACGATTAAAATATCTCGCGTACCAACAACGTCCCACCACAAGGATCGAGATTATACAAAAAATGCAAGATGCTTGCCGTTCCCTCTGCCCAGAGAAGTTCTCCGAGCAACTGCTAACGCCACAAAAAAAGCACGACATCGTTTAAATGAGAGTGGTAGACATTTTGAAAATCTCTGTTCATCGAAACATAAAGAAGTAAATTACTGTTTAATTTTTCCATTTCTTCTGGTATTTCTTGAACAGTAAAAGGTATCAAAAAAAAATCATAGGAACGGAATTCTTTTTAAAATCCCTATCCAACGATATCCAACATGACCTATGCATCCATTCAAACTTCAAAGTTGCTTCTGGATTTCGCTACCTCCGGTTTTCCGAAAAATTCTAACAGTGTCTATTAATTCTTTCCATATGCTTCAATAGTAAAACTTTTTCAACAACTTCACAGATCATTACGTTTCAATAGAAAAATGGCGGAAGGGGCTGTCTGAAACAGCCTTTTTTTCTCATTCATTCATACTACCGTCCCCCCCCCCCACATCGCTTTCGCATTACTTCAGGGGAGTGCGGGCGTCCCTTACACACTAAACATTCATGCACCATGCATCCTAAGCTGAACCAAGCGAAATGCGGTCGCCTCAGCTGGGATTCGAACGCCCCAGCCGATCGACCACATTTCGCTGTGGCCTCGTCCCTCCCTGGTATTTGTTTGGTTCACGGTCTCTATTTATGAATAATGTTGTTCCATCTTTTATCTGTGTATCCTTTGACCTGCAAATCTCCATTTTTGTCGGGTTAGATTTTCTGCGATGTCCTCTACCTTGGCGATAATCCTAATGTGTTCATTTGGTTTTCGATGTCGTAGCATAGCTCTTTCCATGAAGCGTTGTATTTTGATTAATTTATCTATATTGCGTTTCGTGAATACCCATGTTTGTGTACCGTAAGTTAATACTGGGACCACGCCACAATCAAATGCTTTAGTTTTAATGTATTGTGGGATATTCTTATTCATCAGGATTCCGTTGTTTCCCGAATACTGCCCAGCCCAGTCTGACCCGTCTACGTACCTCTGTTGTTTGATTATTTTTGTCGTATTTAATTTGTTGTCCCAGATAAATATATTCGTTCACCCAGTCTAGTTTTTGGTTTTCTATTATTATTCTTCGATATTTACTGTGTTTGTCATTACTTTAGTCTTCCCTAAATTTTTTTTAGGCCTACTGTTTTGATTCCTCATTCAAAGTTTTTATCATTTCCTTGAGATCTTGAATATTATCCGATATATCATCCGATATTATAACTACGTCGTCCGCGTATCTCAGATGATTTACGTCGAAAGACATAGTTGGTATTAGAAATTAACAATTTGTTCATTTTCATACAGCAAATCGCCACCTTACTAGCGTACTTATTACAATAGTGTTTTCAGTTTGTATCAAATACAGTAAGTTTAAATAAACAAAAATAAAATAAATTTTTGCATATATATGAAATATAAATATATTATATAATATGAAACTCCTATAAGGAAACGTGAATAAGGAATACAAAGCATAAAATCTTTATTAGAATTCGGGGATTGCTTTTTGGTTCAATACCAAGGTCCAAATGAATTTTTCGTCTGTTTTCATTACGGTTTAGTAAATCAGAAAAATAATTAAACTTTGATGGTAAAAATAAAATTCAAATGTTGGAGGTACATTTCAATTTTTAATTTTCATTATTACAATTGTAAAGTTCAAAGGTGGCAGAAGGAGCTCAGAGAGTCTATTTCAACTCTAAACTTGAAATTTTAACTTACATTTAAAGTGAAATTTCGAGCTTCATTAAAAAGATATTTCAGCATGTTCTCTGTTAATAAAATTCAGCTAAAACCTGTCAATCGAATATTTTGGTATCGAAATGCACGATATCATTGAAAGTATATGGCAGTATTGTATCACTATATGATCACTGAAGTTTCCTTCAGTTACATTCAACTTTATTTCAGATACGGAATTTTAAGTCGCTTGGAAAAATTAATTAAAAATAAAAAGAAAGGATGGCTCTAAACAGATTTCAACATTCTGTAGAAACTACAATTACCTTAAAGTGCTTTCTCACATTATTCCATTTTATATTGAAAGCTTATGCTAATTTTATCGTCTATAAGTACATTTTGCTTAGAAATATGAATAACTTATAATGAAAAATTGTTAAAATATGTAACTTAAGATACAAACAAATGCAGAATATAAACAAGATGCGATGAACAACTTTGCATGTATATCATCTAACTATAAAAAATGTAAGTTTCAACGTCAAGATGATTTATAAGACCGCGGCACATTATAACAAGAAAGGAAAAACTTTAAAACGCAAAATATATAGTGTAAAGACGTGACGTTGTTACATTCCTGGTTACCTACAATACCGAATTCTGTTACAACTCCCTCGTTCCCAGCTGTAACTAAAAGTGATAGCGTTACAACTGGAAGGCTAATTTACTGTTTAACCCTGAAAGAAAAAGAAAACGACAATTGTAAAATGCTTAATTAAAACTCCGTGTGCATCCTAGCTCCGGATTTCTGGATTGTACAGCAAGTTACATTTTTCACACAGAGCTTGGAATGAAGCCAAAGTGTGCCATCCGCTCAATATAAAATTAGACGCAAGTTAAACGTTACACATTTCCAAGTAAAGATGTTTTGGTTCAAGGAACTTCTAATTCTAGATAACTAAACCTGGAGATTTGTTTTGTCAAGGAACTGATACATCGTGATTGGGCAAATAAATTTAATGATATATGGGAGAGGCTCAGGCGTGGATATGTAAGGGCACAATCCATACGCTTGGCACTTATGTCCGAATCCAGGAAGACGATTGTATGAACATGGGAACAGATCCGGGGCCATAACGTGATTTAGTGCTATCATTTGTCATCCACGGGACAGGCTAGTTGTCGTCAAGGATTGCAACGAAAAGGTCAAACATCTTTACCGTTGAGTTAAAGTAAAGTTAATCAAAAACTGAACGAATAAATTAATGTAAAGAGCTGAGGCGTAATTTTTCACAATTCAGTTTCGGAGTTTTTATTTAATAATTATCCTTGTAATAAAAAATGCACAGACTAATTTGTTAAAGCGCCGGCCGTTTCACCCCATAAATTTTGGCTAAGTGTATTAAATAATGAAAAGTACAGGGTTCCTAATTTATTGTGGGATAATAAATGGATATTCCGTGCAGATACAACACTAAAAGCGTATAAAATAAACTAACTTTGTCTTCTGTTGCTTTGTACTGCGACGTTTTGCCGTCATTAGTTATATCCGGTTGGATTCGCGCGGCTTCCGGCTCAAAGAAAAATCGGAAAACGCAATAGGATCGTCTTGCAACAAAGAATCGTCGGGAGAAATGCTTCCGCAATATCTTTCGATAGGTGCTACGTGTCAATAATCACTTATATAATGGTGGAGTATTGCTACGGAAAACACTCCACTTTAGAGAGGAGGAAAACTGAAAAATAAAACTATCCCATTAACTCGATGAAATCTTTCTCTCATATTCTTTCACACTTCCTTACATTCTAGCGTTTTCTCATCTGTCTACAAATTAGGTTTAAACAGAGTTCCGTGCCACCGCTTTACCCATCAGTTTAAATATTCCTCCATCTTGCCACTTTTTCTGCAGGACTTTAAAAGCATCATCAGGCTTGTGCCTTTAAAACGGCACTGAACATTGAAATGAGCATTACGTTTGCAAGTGAAATAAGAAACGGATTATTGCCTTTCACGGTTATCTCAAAAACACATTTCCTTCACTTATTTGTCTGCACACTCAAACGTTTGCACTAAGGCTCTAAAAGAGAAATTGCTTTATCTACAATTTTCATTTTGCCCCGTCCTCGTCTTCATATCCCCACACGCTCCTGAAAGAAGTAAGACTGGAAATTCGAAGGGAACTGTAATTGGAAGGTCTATGATCTTTCGATTTCGCTGGCTGCCATTAAGAAAACTAACAGGAAGTAAGCCATCAAGTTCGAAAATTGGTTTAGGGTTTCAAAGCCGTTAAACTTATCGCAGCTCTGATAGTCCTAGATGCGTTTATAAGACTCGGCCAGACCGAACGGCGCTGATGGCTGCATTTGTTTGCGCCATTGAAAAGTTTTTATCGTTTTTTCACGCCCTAATGCCTTGTCATATTTTTTATTGTTTGTTCATTCTGATCCCTTTATTGCTGCTATTGCTGATATGTTATGAGTATGGTTTTTGAGACCCTGAGCTTTTGAAATCTAAGAAAAATAGAATCTTCTAAATGACACTTTTAGCAGAATAAGGAACGATATAGCAATGTAGCAATTTAAAATACCGCTTTTTTTATAAAGCACGGTATTTCAGTATTAGTTTATAGTTTTGATATTTGAAGAAAAAATAGAAATGTTAATTTATTTAAATAAAATACCCAAGTATGTGGGAAGGTTGTATATCAGCAAACTATTACTCCTGTTAAATATTTTACACAGTTATACTAAATACAAATTCAAAAATACACAAATATAAAGAAATTGGAATTGAAAATTGGGATAGGAATTCCCTAATCATCTGGCCGTCAGAACAACATTAAGTTATATGGTAAACCTTTTGCGTTTCATGGGCTTTTTCTGGCTATATGATATAAATTGTTACATCATTTGTTTTGAATAGGTAGATGGCGTTTCCTGAAAAGTTTCTATAATGAAATTTGATTAATGGAATAAATATTTTCTCAATAATAAACTTATGCCACCCTAAATTATTATAGGCTCGTCGAAATGTCGCACGAGCAGATGTCAGCGTCGATATGTAGCACGTCTCCGCCCCGAAAACCGCTACAGTGAAGGAGGATGAAGGGCGGGAGGAAAACTGGGAAAGGGAAGAAAGTGGGAGTAAAAGGAGAAGAGGAAACAGAATGGAAGAAAAGGGAGATATGAGTAAAAAAAGAGAGAATAAATGGGAAAGTGATTAAAGAAATAATGTGTACGAGTGGAGTGGAATGGGAATGAGGAAGGAAGGAGGAGGATTGTTAGACTGTAAGATTGTAAGGTTTGGAAGGGTGAGTTACCCCACGTGCACTTAGGCCACATTGGTGGGCCTAATGTGCTGACTCCCCAGCAGCTTCCCAATTTGGGCATCACCCAACCCATCCAATCCTTTGGATGTACGTGTGGACTTCCGCAACTGGGATGTTGATAATTTCGGTCATATCAGCCCAAAAATCTCCCAAGATGGATCTTCTAATTGTGAGAGAGCTGGGCACTGACACAAGACGTGCTCTGCCGTCTCGTTATCCCCGTTGTGTCTTCAATAGTTTGGGCTATCTGCCAGTTCCATCCTGTGCATGTGTTGATTTAGGGTGCGATGTCCAGATAAGATACCTACAACTAGTCGTAGGTACTTTCGGGATAGTTACACACAATATTTGGCTGCCTTTGGCGAAGGTGCAATAATAGCAGCCCTTGCATAACGACAACTTTCAGTGTTTACCCATCTTCGTGTAAAGATTTTTAGGGTGTCTTGTTATGGAATAAAGCTTAATGTCCTCAGCGATATAGATATAGGGAAGAAGAGAAAAAGGAGGGCATGAAGTAATAATATAAAGGAAAGAGGGGAAGATAGGAGAGGCGGACGGTAGAAAAGGAACGCGAAGGGAAGGAAGAGTTCGCCATTGTATTGCATAAGAACTAGTGTTCGCATTTTAGCGACCACGCGATTTTCGAAATTTTCGTTATTTTGTTACGATTTTACATTTTGAAGTTCCAGAGCTACGAAGTTCAGGACTGATTCTGTATAGGCAGTTTCTAGAATTATTTAATGCATAGGAAGGTGTCCAAATAGTTGCCACCTTAAAGCAGCGATTGTAGAAGAAGATAATCTTTATTTGAATTACTGCTTGCTGTCCCGATTCCATAAAATGAACATTAAATATTTTTGATATGCTAATATAGTAATAAATGTGCGTATATGCGTACTTCTATAACGTACAGTGTAACATACACTTAGTAGCAACCTTGCAATAGATACAAAATATTCAGTAATATACACCTACCTCCTTAAATTGTCGTAACATGCTAATCGAAAAAAATAAGCAAATATGGAACTTTAATTACAACAATTTCAACGTAATTACAAATACTTAACTTAGACTTGGTAGCAACTTAGAAGCAATAATCTCAATTTTGTAAAATAATTGTTCTATGACATATAAATACTAGTCACTGCAACTTTTATATTTGACTGAAAATGGTATACATTTTAAATACACATCTTGGGAAGTTATGGACGAGGCTTGTTCAACAGAAACCCATCTTTGATCAACTTAGCCTTGAAAACAAATGCAATAATTCAAATGACATTTGTTAATGTTAGTAGTGTTTGTAAGCGACACATTAAGAGGTTTCGCTACTGGCGTTTAAATTGGATTCGGGCTTTTAAAACTTCCATTTTGAAACGGTGTTTGTTGTTAAAAATCCATCCAAGTTTGATTGATCAGCGTGTGGTCCTACCATTTTTATGCGCTGAAGGTGTACAGCCATTGCAGATTCGTATAGGAATGCAAGCAGTCTATGGAAATGCATGTATTGCGTACCCAACTGTAAAGGAATGGTGCCGAAATTTAAAATCGGAAAAGAGGGGACTATGGATGAGTCGCGACCAGGGGCACGGTGTACTGCATTAACAGAAAAGAATATGGCATGTGTGGAAGGCCTTATTAGAGGAAATCGTCGAATTTTAATTCGAGAAATTTCAGAAATTGTTGGTGCGAATGTAGGATCTGTCCATAGTATTGTTCGGAATCTGGGTTACAGCAACTCCAAATTTTGTTGGCAATGCATTCCTCGTCTCTTGTCTAATGAACAAAAATGCTTTCGAATGGGATTGTATCTGCAATACCTCACTAATTATAGGTAAAATTGTGATGACTTTCTTCTGTCACTAGTTTCTGGTGACGAAACTTGGTGCCATTACTACGAGCCATCCAGTAAGTTATCCTGGATGCAGCGGAAACATTCAAGTTCTCCACCACCCAAGAAGTTTAAAACACAACCATGAAGAAACCTTGTTAATAGAGTTTAAGGAACCTGAGTAAATGTTAATCAAGCAATAAGACGTCCAGGAAAACTTATGCGTGAGGCATTTTGCTGCACGACAATGCTAGGCCTCATATTGGTAAAAGAAAACCTTCAACAACGAGAATGGAGGGATTTAGAGCATCCATCCTACATATATATATATATATATATATATATATATATATAGCCAGAATCTATCGCCTTGCGATTTCCATATTTTTGGACCGCTGAAAAACACGTTAAATGGTCGACATTTTGAGTCTGACGCAGAATTACAGATAGCTGTGGAAGACTTTTTTAATCAGCAGCCACAAGGATTCTACGAGCAGGGTATACGTCGGTTAATGAAACAATGGGATAGGTGTCTTAACTGTGACGGTAATTATTTGTAATTAAATTACCGAATAATTTTTTTATAAATCAAAGAAGGATTGCAATTGAACACATCTCGTATTTATACGATGCCGTTAAATATTATCTGTTAAAGCAAACAAGAATAATTTCTGACATACCAGTGTAAATTATTGTAAATACGGAGCAGTAATTTACAGTTGTATTGAAATATTAATTACAGTAATAATATCATTTTAAACTCAAACTAGAAAACGAGTTAATTTTTTAAAAGCGATTGTAATGAACATATTAAGGAAAAGATGTTTCTTACAAACAATCGAAAATGTTTTATATACATTTCATTCGTACATTATATTTTTCTTAAATTCGTTTTCTAAAATTAAATTGTTTTCCTTATCTCCTCGTAGAATTGTCGGTTTAATTACATTGTACCAGGCTACTAATTTGGACAGCTATTGAAAAATCTGTATGTAAGTATTACAGTACCATATTGCCCCGACATAATAATAAAAGAAAAATCCATTAAAAGGTTAAAAACTCTCTACACAGACTTCAGTAACAATGTAAGGTGTTTCGTCGTTGTTGCCAATTACAGTCTGTTATATAAAAAGTGCTCGAGGCTGTAGTTGCTTTATTTTTTGTGTTGTCTTTAACTAACCCTAAATATTATTAAACAGCACAGACTTTTTAAAATTTTATAATAATTACTGCTTCTACTGTCCTCGTTTTTTCGTGATGATGTTGTTAACATGATTTTAAATTGTATGCCATATTTTTTCTCTAATCGTCTAGAGTACTTTCTTTAATTTTTATTTGTTTAAATCTTTAATAGGGCTATGTAATTAAGGTTTTGACAGCAAAAATTGGCGATGAAATCGAAACAATACACCATAAAATAATTGTCGTTTCCGTTCGATTTTATAAAGTCGTATTTAATTTTTTTTTTAAGAGAAATGTTACAATATATGGTTCTCATAAATTAGCTGGAAGCCTAGATCTTCTTACTACTATTTCCACATCTAATATACTGTAATCTCGGAATTTTACCACGAAAATGTGTAATATTATTTTTCCAAATATTCTATCTTAGTTTTAAACATTTTTAATTATAGGGAATTGTTATGTTTGTGGACTAAATGTTAACCTTTAATATTTGTTTTAAAGATCTTTGAAGATTAAAAATTTCAATGGTGATAAAACCAAAGAAAATGGGAGCCAGCGAGGTAATTTCTATAGTTTTATAAATAGATTCCCAATACAGGATGTTTTACAATTGCACGACTTGCATGTAGTGAAAAAGTATGTGGGTAATGCCAATATACGGTATTTCTTCTGCCCAAGTATGGGTGTGTCCTAAATTAGTAATTACATTTCCTGTAAAACCGATTTATCAGTAATCAAAGGATAGGTAGGAAAATCAGGATCAGTAATTTAACCACTAGTAGAAGATTGCTATATTTTCACCGTATAATATCTAGGTAATAAATAAGTAACTTGATTAATAAGAACATCATTGATCGTTTAGCTGAAGCAAAGAGAAAGTAATTGAGCCTATAATAATATTTAACATTTTACGTCTATGTAGAATTTAATTCTTTTATAGTACAACAATTTTTTCTCGGCGATTCGCATTCCTATCGCAATTAGATCCATATGCTGTGAGTTATGCTGTCGAATTTTCAGGTTATTATAAATAAGTAGTACAATCAATAGTTTCACTCGATTTAGTGAGCTGGAATATTTGCTGATATTTATTATTGTTTAGTATTTTTGCAGGCATATAGTTTCTTGGGCAATCTTGTGTGTATGACTTTCTCGATGTTTGTTGGAGTTTTTGACAAGATATTGAAATGTATTATCCCATACCGGAATGATAAAAATAGTTTCTACTTTTAGCATACATCCAATATTTATTATCCCAACTCCATATATAATTTTTAGTTGCAAAGGATTTAATAAAAACGAAATGCAAACTGAATATCCCTAAATAGTAAGCTCCTTTTGTTATGAAAGACTCCCTTGTTTCACTTGATCACTTATATCACATATTAAATCTGCTAAAAGTAAAACTGATAGAGTTTCAAGTGTACTTAATACCTAATACGTTGGAGTTCGAGATGTACTTGAAACTTAAGGAAGTTGCCTGGTTTGTAGTTCTTAGTTTTAAAGAACGTAAAATATGAACCACATATTACTGAAAGCTAAAGAATCTTTACATCCCTTTTACTTCAGATACAAATAAGAAAATTAAGTTTGCTTTGTGCTATTAGCATACAATTCATGGTTACCTTTATCTGAAAAACGATTGCCGCCCAGGAATCACCAAGCGAGTCAGCTGATGTCATTCCGGATATATTGAGAAATTAGTTCAAAACAATAAAGAAAAAATTAAGCCTTTGATGTTAATTTGTAGTTTTTCGTTCATAATTATCTTGGCAAATCTAACGCAAAGTCCTAAATGCACACAGAAAATAACAAATCTTGAGTCTTCTTATTTTTCTTTAAACTATTACGGTTAGTCAAATAATTGTATCTAAGGAACACCCGAAAAGCCCAATTCGATTTAAGTTCGTGATGGCATGTAATGAAAAACATATCTTATGCTCCAACATAGTAATGTTGACCATTATTGTCGGTCATTCTATGATTTCATCATGAGGAAAACGCGTCCTAGCAAAAAATATGCTTGAAAGCCAGTAAACGCAAAGGCATTCAGCTAAATGAAACCAGTGACTCCGCCCCTCCCCTGAGTTGGATGACGTTGTTTGAAAGTAAGTTACCAAACAAATCGTTCTAAATTGCTATCCATTAATCATCCCACTTACGTCCTGTTATTAATATAGCATTTATACCATCGTCAAAGAAACCTTTTCTTCTATAATTTGAAAAGTGCCCTGTCAAAATTATCCTCTTCTACAATTTTAACCTTTAAGCTATCGTTAACATCATGTACCTTGTGGGGAACGGATAGCGAGGTCCGTAAAATAGATCTATTTTACGGACCTCGAACGGATAGCACATCTCTGTAAATTCACCCCATTCGTCAGTACGCCCTATTTTTAAAATTAGATCAAGCGGTACGATAATCTGTTAAAACACTTCAATTACCAAAAGCATTGGAGTGAGTACCCATAAAACCACCTTCTAGTAGCTCAGTGAAATTTACGCATGGACTTCCGTATCCTTCCTTGTTAAAATTATACTTGCATCTTGATTTATGTCACGAACACTTTGATAATTTAATATTAGACGCAACTTCCAGGGACGTAGTCATGCATATTTAAGGGCCTCGAAAGGTATTATTATAACGCTCCGAAGTTAACTCCTTGTTTACCGCGGCATTAATTCGCCGTATTTAATTCTTGATTACGGCGTGCTGTAAGTTTTCAAGGGTGCTTTTAAAGGCGCGATTATGGTAGTTTAACGGCGCCAGTCTAATCCAAAATATCTCGGGTCTTAGAAAGTATTATGATGCTGAAACGATAACCAGCACTAATTGCCTCGAAAACAAATAAAGCACGAAGATGAAAAGTTGTAACATTAAACAGATGACAAGAATACAGTTACTTTATGTCACAAAAGTATCATATACAGAGTTCGCTGCACCAGCGCGGCACTATTAAAAACGATACAACTAAAATTTTAACTACCATTATATGTATTTAATTAACATTAATATGCCATTAATTTGTTCAATGTTGTGTCTTTAATATATTATTATGATGTTTTATTGAGGGACCTATTAAATATTATGTTTAAAAAAAAGGAAATGTTACTTTAGTAGCACCCGTAATAAAGATGATCTCTCTCTCATATGTAAAAAAATATTACAATATTATTACATAAGTTGAAACAACACAAAGGGCACACTTCAAAC
>JABXWE010063468.1:0-12446 GCA_014611495.1 Limonius californicus
AATGCGAAAGCGGTTTAGGGGGGGTAGTGTGAATGTAAAAAAATACAAGTACACTACAAAGCTTTTTTAAAAAAGGCCGCTGTACAATGGACTGCATCACAAAAATAGAATCTAAAATTTAAAACGCTGTTATGAACGAAGATCATTTAGTTGCAATATTCTTAGATATTCAAAAGGCATACAACACCGTTTCCAGACCGATAATAATTAAAACATTAACTGAAATAGGAAGGAAGAATACTTATTATTAAAAATTTGCTTAGAAACAAACATTTTAGAATAAGATTAGGATGTACAGGGTGGGCAAATTTCGATGTTTGTATAGGGTAACTCGGTAATTATAGGAGATACAAAAAAATGGAAGGCACGTTCTCGATCTCTTTTTTTGAGACAAATTCACTGGCGGAAACAAAAATTTGCTATCGTCTTTTGTTTTCGAGTTACAAACAAAAGTTCGATTTCTCGACTTTTAGACACATGTGAATATCGTGGTTGTTTGTAAAGTTAGGAGAAAATAACTTTTACATTCTCAAGGCACTTTTTTCTGTATAATCCAGTGGCGTCGAGAAAATTTGAAAAAAAAGGTTTAATGTCGAGTTATGGCCTAAAGTTGTATTTTTTCAAATGGGAATCATAGTTGTCTATGGTTTAGTTAAAACGGATTTTTTTTTCTCTTTCTAACTATGTATCATATGTCGGGTAACTTTTGATGTGTAAGTCTTTAATAGCGAATATAATATTTTACTAGATTACTTTCTGTATTTTTTTATATTTTACCAAGTAGGCGGGTGTCATCTATGATGGTAAACGGAAAAAATCCAGGAAAAAAATCCATGAAAAAATCCAAAGGAAAAAAAATCCAAAGGAAAAAAAGTCCAAGGAAATAAAATCCAAACTATAATTGTCAAATTTTACAGCCAAGGGCATTATAACCAAAATACAGATCTACCTAAGTAACAAAATATTTTTGCCCCAAAATTTTATTTTTAAGGTAGGTAACTATAAGGCAAACTTCATAAAGCGTTTGTGCAACCGGCCGTAATGTTACAAACCATGTGAAAAATTACTATAATTATAGTTTGGATTTTATTTCCTTGGATTTTTTTTCCTTTGGATTTTTTTTCCTTTGGATTTTTTTTCATGGATTTTTTTCCTGGATTTTTTCCGTTTACCATCATAGATGACACCCGCCTACTTGGTAAAATATAAAAAAAATACAGAAAGTAATCTAGTAAAATATTATATTCGCTATTAAAGACTTACACATCAAAAGTTACCCGACATATGATACATAGTTAGAAAGAGAAAAAAAAATCCGTTTTAACTAAACCATAGCCAACTATGATTCCCATTTGAAAAAATACAACTTTAGGCCATAACTCGACATTAAACTTTTTTTTTCAAATTTTCTCGACGCCACTGGATTATACAGAAAAAAGTGCCTTGAGAATGTAAAAGTTATTTTCTCCTAACTTTACAAACAACCACGATATTCACATGTGTCTAAAAGTCGAAAAATCGAACTTTTGTTTGTAACTCGAAAACAAAAGACGATAGCAAATTTTTGTTTCCGCCAGTGAATTTGTCTCAAAAAAAGAGATCGAGAACGTGCCTTCCATTTTTTTGTATCTCCTATAATTACCGAGTTACCCTATACAAACATCGAAATTTGCCCACCCTGTACATGCCCAGACAATTATACACAGAATTCCGGTATTCCCCAAGACTTTGTACTTATCGTAAATTTGTTTGTAATTGCAATAAATAATATAATAACTCAAACAATTAGACCCAATCGATAATATTGGACTCAGATTAATTACAGTATTACATAGAGCAAGTCCTTCATTAAGTACATCTTGTACATCAGGAGATGTATCCCATCTGCGACTAATGCGACTACTAATGATGTACGCCTATCTCAAATATCTAACTGGTGTGCCACATCAATCATTCAATAATTCTTAATCTACTACTTGAAAGTAAATTTAAATCAAAATCGACATTTACTCTCCCTATGCATAACCTAAACAGAAAAATACCTGCAATTGATCTACTTAATAGAACCTCCCGTGGACAATATTATTGCCAGAAATAAATGTATCCGTCTCCCAATTACACAAGTCTGATACATCCTCAATTTAACATTTTCTAAACGAAATATGACTGAATTACCCAAATCAGCTACAAATATATTTTTCTACAAACGTCAGTAAAAGTTTAACTTTTAACGCATGCTGCCAGTGTCTAAAATGTCATTTTAAGGCACTGGTGTTAACAGCACTACTAGTGAAGTTCCCAAATCTTCGATATTATTGAATGTCAAGTTGCACAGTTCTTCACAACGACAGGTTCCAAATACACTTAAAATTACGGCAACCTTCTGCATGAGATATGTTTCAGCATGCGCTTCTGCGAGAAATTAGTCGATTTGTTCCCTGGTTAATATAATATATATTCTTCGCCCTTCCGCTTCAAAAAAGCAACAAGCTTGTAATATTTGCTTATGTCTTGATTATTTATGTTCATCATCGCCTTCAACATGGAGTAACTTGACCAAAGTTTTTACGATTTCCATATTTTGGACTTTTCTTAAAAAGTATGCCAAAAGCACTTTTTCACTGAACTTTCCACTAACATTTTTCAGACCACACCATCTCAAGAAACGATTGTACGAAAATTCGTACTGTTGCTTTGACTTACTAGGCAATAACTCGAAAGTTACTTTAGTAGCAGCTTCTTCGATTTCCGCCGGGAGAAATTCATTTTCTTGATCACTTTCCATGTCACGAGATTTGCAGTTACTTGTCAACAAACGATCGAATTTTCATTACCTTAGCAACAATAAACTTCATGAATAATTGAATTTCAAAATGATAATTTATAAATTTAATAACGTAAAAAATGCATTGATTTGTCCTTTTAATGGTGTTTGTAGAAAAAATAGTGTATGATATACGTGCTGAAAGTGATTTTAATTTGTTTGAAGAGCGTCGTGTCCCAAACTTCCCTTCTCAGAAAATAAAATGTCACTTTTAGCAGTTATATCATAAATAACTATTATAGACGGGTCTAAAATAAGTGACAAAGTAAGAAGTGCATTTAAAATTAAAAACTATAGTGAATCATATAAACTTCACAACATGAGCTAATATACACAGCAGAACTTTACGCTATTAAAAATCTCTCTCATACATTAATAATCTTTCTCCGAATAACTACATTTATTATTAACCGACTATCTCCGTGTAATTCAAGGGATCCAAATATATATGATGACAACCACACGTGAACGAAATCCGCACACTTTTTACTGAATTATAACTACAAAACATCGAAGTAGTAGTAATATGAATCCCGTCACATACGAACATCCGTGAAACTGACCAAGTGGATCTGCTAGTGAAACAGGGCACTACGCTTAATGAAATTGATAACAGTTGCACAACAGATGATTTAAAAGGATTCATACAAGATAGTTTTCAAAAAAAATGAAATGCTTATTGGAATGCAATACAGCAAAATAAGCTCCGTAGTGTTAAAACCGAAACTAGGAAGTGGAACCACAAGATCAGTCTAACCCGTAACGAAGAAACAGCAATAAATCGCCTTAGAATTGGCCTTATTAGAGAAACAGGGTGTTTCGGAATTGCACGGCACTATTTTAGGAATGTGTTCTCCAGCAGGAAATAAACAAAAAATTTCATACAAACATATGGCTCAAATTAATTTATACTACCGAGATATTGAAAGTTAAAGATAAATAGCTAAAAGTCCGAAGTTAATCAAGTAGTCGTCAATTGCATATCGTTTATTTTTTTAATAGTTGATTAAACATCTGTCATTAAATCTGTTGATTAGTATTAAGTAACTTGTTTTACTAGTTCATGCTCGTTTTCTTGTGAGTTAATAGTACTTTGAAGACTCTTCAATTTGTTACTGTCATGGGAGACACCACATAATTGTTCAATTTTGCAGAACAGACATGCTTTTAATTCATGGCGAGGTACGTATAAATAGCGCTGCTGCTGTTCGAAGATACCATGAAACATTTCCCACTAGAAGGATACCAAATCGTAAAACGGTTGAAGCCATTGAAAGACGTCTTAGGGACACTGGCACGCTAAAGCCTGAACGAATAAACGCTAGTCGGCAAAGATTTCGACGAACTGCAAACGTTGAAGAAGGGATACTCAATGCTGTTCAGTTATCTCCTAGTACTAGCACCAGAAGATTGTCACTTCGTTTCATTGTATCATGTTTAAGCGTATGACGAACATTGCGGGAACAACAATTGTATTCATTTCACGTTACGCCTGTGCAAGATCTGTTACCAGAAGATTATAACAAGCGCAGAAATTTCTACCAATGGCTAATTCGACAATGCACACGAGATCCTAACTTCCTGAGCTGCCTGCTGGTTACCGATGAATCCTGTTTTACAAGAAATGGTATTACTAATTTTCGAAACACCCATACTGGGAACGAAGAAAACCCTCATACGACTGCTAGTATGAATTACCAACATACCTTTTCATTAAATGTCTGGTGTGGTCTGCTTGGTGACAATCTCATCGGCCTCTTCTTTTTACCAACACGGCTTTCAGGAATATCTTACTTGCATTTTTAGCAAAATGATCTGTATGGCCTTCTTGAAGACATTCCGATTGCCAATAGGCAGGGGATGTGGTTTATACATGACGGTGCCCTGGCTCACTTTTCTCATATTATCATTGATTATTTAAACATAACATACGGTAATCGATGGGTTTGTCGAAACGGACCTGTTAAATGGCCACCACGATATCCTGATCTAACGCCATTAGAATATTTTATGTGGGGTTGGATGAAGTCTATGGTTTATTCTACGTCTATTGGCACACAAGAAGAGCTACGGAATCGCATCGTGGAAGCAGCAGCAACTATCAAGAGTCGTCCCGATGTTATAAGGCATACCAGAGAAGCATGAATTCGTCGTGCGGAATGCAGCATTCAACAACATGGAGACCACTTTGAACAGTTACTCTGAATGTTTTATTTTTAAATAAATTGTTTAACTTTCAATATCTCGGTAATAAATTAATTTGAGCCGTATGTTTGAACTTTTTTGTCTATTTCGTGCTGGAGAATACATCCATAAAATAGTGCCGTGCTATTCCGAAACACCCTGTATATTTGAAAGAGTAAATATTCCAAACTGTGATGTGTGCGCTACACCCCTAATGGTTGAACACATTATCATCAACTGCACCAAGTTTTCTGGCCAGGGGGATACTCTCCGCATTACCAACAATATCAAAGAAGCTCTCAGCAATCAAAAAGAATCCGTATATAAAACATTAAATTTGATAAAAGCAATCAAAGTAGTATAATTGCATAGAATGTAAAAGAGTAGAAGATAGGTATAAGTAAGCGCTAATAACCTGAAATGTCGATGTGCTTTGTCTCAAATAAAAAAAAATGTGTTGCTTCTCACAGCTGGCAGAAGTTGATTGACAAACGGATATACATTTTGTGTCATGAAGTGTAGGAAACGCATTTGTTTGAGGCTCAACAAATCTTTAACTTTGAGTAGTCAAAGTCAGTAGAAGGTGGGCCATAAATACGAGCTACATTTAAAAACTGATGTAGGTACGCTGCTGTTAGCGCACTTGCCTATAGAGCCAAGGGACTCGGGTTCGAATCCAGCCGAGGTCGGTGAGATTTTTTAGCGCGGGAAACTGTGAAAGAAATAAAGTAGGTTCTTTGTCTCTCCGATGTGTGACACGCTAAAACTCACTACGGGGATTAGAACTACCCCAGCTAGGTAAAATTAATTGTTAAGTGCAAAGAGATACTTGGAAAACAGCATCTTAAATCCCCCTCAATTGTATTAACCACAACGCTGCTATTATCCAGATATCTTTGATTTCATTTGTCAATTTTGGTGGCAGTTAACAAGTACTTAGTAATAATGAATGTTTGGCATCCTGATTTTCGTGCGTTCGTTATTAAACCATATTTAAAATATTTCGTAAATGAGTTTGTAACGCGTACTCAAGGGCCATTTAGATGGCACTTCAACGTTAATCGAAATAGCTCCCTTAGATCTCGTTGCGCCATTAATTTGTGGTTTACGAACTTTCGAGATACTGCTTTAGCATGTAAGAAAAAGCCTTCAGGAAGATAAACTGTGTTACGTACAGAGTTAAACATAATTAAATTAGAGAAGCTATAGACCAGTTTCCTTTGTGATTTGCTCGTCGGAGTTCAGTGGTTGTAACCATTTGAAATACCGTCTTGCTTGGGATATTGCAGCAGGACCTGATTTACAACCTCTATAAGATTCAGTTGTTCAGGATCTGCGGAATCAGGATTTTGTTACTCGTGAACATTTCAGTCAACAGTTTTGTAACCCGTTACATGAATCAGCTGACTTAATCCACAATGTGTGGATGCCCGGCAAAGCACACATTCATTTGACTAGGTACGTTAATAAGCAAACTATCGGTGTTAATCCAATGAAAATTCAAAACAAGTCTGTCAAAAGCTGCCAACAGCGTTAAAGAATAGTTTGATGCACAACATCGTTATATGGAATTATTGGACGATATTTCTTTCGAGAAAGACAATTGTATCGCGCAGACGGTTGCATTAATTCGATATGTGAATATTCTGGAGACATTTTTAGTGCCAGAATAATGTAGATTTTTTATAAAATTCCGCTGGCTTGTAGTGCCAACAATATGGAATTAATGCTCACGCTGCAAGAGTTTCTATGGATATTTTGCAAAATGTTTTCAAACCACCTAATATCCCGAAATAAAAATTGGTCTCGGCCTGACAGATCTCCGGATCTGACAGCTTGTGATTCCTTCTTGTAGGGTTGCCTCAAGTCCCACATACCGTCCAAGACCTCAAGAACGATATAAGGGAGGAAATTGGAAGGATGTCAAGGAATATGTAATAAATGTAATTGAAAACGTCTATTCATGAACGGCGCAATGAGATGTCACCTTGCAGATGTTATTTAAGAAAATTAAATACTATTTCTTTACCCATAGAACTATTTACAATTTGTTGTATACAGCCCGCTTACATATCAAAGAAATTCTAAAAATTATTATCTAGCCCGTCAGGCCGTCAAGCGCTATTTATTAAGCATATTAAAAGAAATTGTTAAGAATCTATAGAGCTCTGTAAAGCAATCCAAACGCCAGTTCATACAAGTGTAAACTAACTAAGGAAACTTAAACGTAGACATTGGCATTCTAATTTATGTATTCAGAAGTAAAGTATCTTATGTATTAAACTAAACGCCATTGCAGCAACAGACTTCGACTTTGATAATCGGCAGAGAATTTTATTAAAGGTTACAATCTATATGACTTAAGTAAAGACACTCGGTTTGTTTTCCACGTCACACCTTCATCAAAAATCGATATACGGTTGACCCGTTTAACCCTGCGTTATTATTGATACAATAAAGCACTGACTTCTTTATGGGCACCTACTTGAAATTTACCTCGATATTACTGTACTGACTGTTGATAATATGTATTAAAACGCTGCTTTGCATTTTCCGTCCGGGTATATTAGAACAAGATTCAAATTAAAACTTGTATTAATATTATCTGCTAACACGTTTGTAAACGAGCCAGTTTCGTGTAGCACGTATCTTGGTAATGAAGGGTAACATGTGTTAAACGTAATATAAATGCAAATTTTCTCTTCCAATTTTTTCATCTCTAATAAATGGTTTCATTCATTTTACTTATTTCCGCCTGTTAGGGAGGCATTTATTACTGATTCTAAAAAATGGTAAAACTTTCTAAAGTAATATACAACTTTAACAAAATACCCGATACGCCTACGACGCTTATAAAAATTACGTAACATTGAAATTCGTTAAGAAATATTCGGGTTAACAAGGCAAAGTAAGTTTGCCCAGTTCTCTAATTCCCCCTTTCTATTTTAAAGTAAATGTTAGCAGAAAACATTAGAGTATCGTTCATCAAAGAGGACACCCGGTTACTGTCATCAGTTGCGATAAAGTTTTCCAGTGGATTTTTAAATTGGAGCTTGGAAGTTATACAAGCCGTCATACTTCTCCTGAACAAAAACAGATTGGTGTAACTGAGCATTTTCGTATTAGAGAATTATCTATTTATTTAAGGCTATTAATATTAACTTTGTGGTTATACTACAATGAACTAGAGAATTCATTTAAAGTAATCCTTTCTTGGATAATACTAACTAATATGACATACCATCGGGCAGCCGATACTTGATGTTTATTATTTAGCTCTCTCTCTCTCTCTCTGTGCTCTAAAAGTAGCATTTACAAGTAGTCAATAACAGTTGCATGTATTTGAACCTCGAAGTTTTGAATTTTAGTTGAAGTGAAGTGAAAATATAAAGAGAGAAGTGAAATTCGAAGTTCAGGATTTAATGTAACTCGGAATTTCGATTACCCTATTTGGAAATTATAAATCCAAAAATAATAGCCCAACGAACAAAGATCTACAATCAACCTATGTAAGTGAACAAACTATTTGTAGCGGTTTTTTAGATATTATTACTATATATATTGCTGTGAGATATGTCGCCCCACGTTGGGGTGACAAAAAATAGTTTGTGTGAGATATGTCGCCCCACGTTGGGGTGACAAAAATAGATGCTGTGAGATATCGCCCCGTAATAATAATAGTTGTAATAATCGTAGATGGGGTTAGATAATCTGCTGTAGATACACAAAATAAAATGATACACATATAATCTTGTGCCTTCAGTGACATGTACAAATCGGCAGCAAAATTGTATTAAAATAAACACCTCACACATCACTATCTTAAATTTAGACTCCTTAATAAAATAAAACACGAACTTTATTTGAAATAAAAGTTAAATTACTTTATTCTCGGGGTTATTAAATACTTAAGGTTGAGATAACATTGCGACATTGAATTCCTATTTTTGTTAACTAAAGGAAGTTGGCAAGGCAATTTTAAATCATTTGAATTAAATTTTTGATTAATAGAAATTCAATAAACTTTCCAATGCATAAAAAACTTTTCAAAAACTTTAACCGGCATCAGCAAACAATTTACATTTACAAAAATAAAAATGACAGAACTAACAGCTATCAAACCCGATGTCCAGTTTTCGTCGATAATTCTTTTCCTACTGCTTTCCCTGCGCGCGCTGCTTTGGTTTAACTCCCAATTATTCCGGTGTCCATTTTTCTCTGCATCCGTAGGAATTGCGCAGGTGGCTTCTGGTTATCAATTCTGCGATGATTTCAAAAAGGGTCTCTCAACTTTAACTGGTTTTCACAGTACCTTTATAAATTGCAGGTAACGAAATTGCTTCTTTCGTTGTTGTTCCGATGTTGTATATTTTTAAAAACAAAACGTTGCTAATTGCTTTTAGGTTAGGTTGTAGAATCTCTCAATTCTAACTCGAAGGTAATCGTTGGAAATAGTATTCGTAGATCGGATCACTGGTAGTATAATTGCACAACTTTGCACTGGATAATATTTATAAGCTTGGTGAGTAAACACGATGCATATAAAATTCACTTTGTTTCAACTTTGACGTATGTCAACAAAACAAAAGTCACAAACAGTATTTTATTTTACAAAATTGGCTAGAAAACCTTCAACGGTTTCTCATAGAAAATTTTTAGAAGTCTTGCTATTTTCCAGAAACTTCTTTTTATACCTATTCTGAAAAAACTAGCGTTGTCATAGCAACTCACAACACGTTCAAATATTTTAACAAATTCTAATCTACTTTGCATGTCACCTGAAAAAACCGACCAATGAGGAACCAGCTTTAAAATAACCAAATTTGAACCAAAATTCTTATAAACTAAATAACTTAACTATGGATAAAGATAGGGCCAAACTACATATTTCGAAACCTTATCAAAAGACAAATCTTTTGATACCACAAAAGCCCTATCTAACATGAACACAAAACCAAATTTTTAACAACAAAATCTATAAACTATAAATAAACAATTAAATCTAAAGTTAAAGTTCATGAAAACAAACCTAAGCTATCCTAACACACTAATATTAACATTAATAAAGCATTTTAATAGGTTTAAACATTCAAATACATGAAAAATCTCGATGATTCTGAAGTACATTATCATTTCACACATAAATATAAACAATTCAATAATTAAACATTTGTTCCTTACAAACTTCACACAAAAAGATGCACTATCTAAGTATTCAATGGCATTTAAACTTATAATTCCCTAAGGAATAGAAATAACTTAGCAATTTCCACACATATAAACGAAATTGTCAAAATATGTTTAAATAACACATAAATAAAGAGCATTGTTGCTATGGGAAATACGACGAAAATCATCCATATACTACATATACTACAAGTTTACATACAAATATAGCACAATCTAAACATTCTTTCGATGTAATTTTACAATTTATATTGTCGTCGATGAAGATTATCTAACTTTGCAGATAAACAGATTAATACACATTCAATGTTTAAATAAATACAACACACAGTTGCCTCTTAAGCTAAACCCATGGCATTCAGTACAAATCACAGCCAATTAACCACATTGATATGTTTAAATCTACAAAATTGGTCTGAACTGTCAAAATATAAACCTTTATATTAATATCATTGTTATTGCAGCTCAAGACACAGTAAAAATTGGTGAAAGGCATGAAAACAACATTATGAACGCGGCTCCATTGCCAAATTTCCTTCAGATGAACGCAAAACTTGCAATTCCCACATTACTACAACCCGACGAGTGATTGGAAAGGATAACGTATGAACTCCTTTGAAAATAGCGCGTGTGAAC
The DNA here is from genome assembly GCA_014611495.1 of Limonius californicus. Classification (NCBI taxonomy): domain Eukaryota; kingdom Metazoa; phylum Arthropoda; class Insecta; order Coleoptera; family Elateridae; genus Limonius; species Limonius californicus. Next base: position 10,832 of record JABXWE010063468.1, read on the forward strand.
AACTGAGTTTCATACAGGAAAGCTTCCTATAGCTTTAATACTTTATATTTAATTAGAATTAAGTCCATTTTATCGAGTGTAACACACCAATATATATACAGATTGTCTCGATTTTTTTTGAAACAGCAATGAGTGCAACAAGGACAGACCGTAGGAGATGAAAGGTGGGGAATTTAAGTATCTATGGTTATTATGAAAATCAATTTAACATATTTGACATAATAAATGTAATTGTATGTGACATGCATGTCAATAATAATTAAAATCAGTACAAAATAATAAAGAATAGTATTAGCAAAGCAAATAAAGAATTTCATACAAAATTAACGAAATTATTAACAAAATGAAAACTATATTAAATGTTCAAATAAACCCCCTTGCTCAGCTAAACAGTATCCCATCCGGTTGTAAAAACTTCGCCGTGTTTTATTTAACATTGCAGGAGTAATGGTTATAAAAGCATCAACAATTTTTTGACGCAATTCATTTAGATTGTTGGCCCTCTCGCTGTTGTAAACTATTTCTTTTATGTACCCCCATACAAAGAAATCAAGTAAAGCTAAGTCGGGCGATCTCGGTGGGTATAAAATTGTTCCCCGTGTGCTAATCAAACGATTAGGAAAGATATTATTCAGATATCCTTGCACCACAGCAGTGTTATGCGCCGGACAGCCATCTTGCTGATACCAAATTTGTTGAAAATCAACAGGAACTTGTTGTAACGCAGGTATTATTTGGTTTTGCAACATAATCAAATATTTATCTCCGTTCAAATTCCCTTCAATGAAAAACGGCCCAATAACGCCGTCATTTAAAATCCCAGCCCAAACATTCAGCTTCTGAGGATACTGAGTCCTGTAATCCATTCGAATATGTGGATTTTTACGGGACCAAAATCTAACGGCGGACGGATTATGTCTACCAAGTAATGGAAATGAGGATTCGTCTGTAAAACAGATCATTGAAATAAAATGATCGTCATTATTTGCCCGTTCCATAATATCTTCGCAGAACTCCATTCTTCTTACTTTATCTTCTGGAAAGATTTGCTGACTGGTAGCTATTTTATAAGAATGATATCCTTCTCTTTGTAAAGTTCTTTGAACGGTGTCCTTATTGGTACCTATTTCTTCAGCTATTTGTCGGCAAGATTTAGAAGAATCTAGCTCTACACTTGCACAAACCAACAACTTACGTTCTTCCTTTTCAGCATTGATGCGGTTGCCATTGGTTGGATGACATTTTCTACACTTTGCAATACATCCACTTTCTTCAAAATGTTTCACAGTCTTCGACACTGTTGATGGAGATGGAATAGGACGATTTTCAAATGCATTTACAAATAAATTAATTGTGTCGATAATTGAGTTACCGGCATAAACCCACTTAATTATTTGTATTTTTTCTTCTAGTGTGTAAGTCATTTTAATAATTTCATTTTACTACAAATTATTTGGAAATTAAATGTAATATGACAAATAGACCAAAATGACATTAAATTAAATTTAATACGGTCAAGGCATACTATTTGTTGGTGTCCATGGATACTTATTTTCCCTTCCCCAAACCCTATATATCATTTCTCTATCTTTTATCCCACCTCCTTGTTGCACTC
>JABXWE010063470.1:0-16100 GCA_014611495.1 Limonius californicus
AACTCCCTAGTAATCGATTTGACGTAAAATTTTCTACATAAATTTATTTAAAATACTCTTAAACTTCCTCAATAGAAAAAATAGTATAAAGAACACGTTTCATAAGACCACTTGTCGCACTCGTCCGTTGAAAAACTCGACGCTTCGCGTCTCGTTTTTCAAACTTGGACTGCGTTAAGAAAAGGCCTTATGAAACTAGTTCTTTAATATACTATTCTCTACGACAATTTCATAGGAAGTTACAATTTTTGGTCCGAATCAGTATAATAAAAATTTTGCTTTAGATAGACGTATGTCGGTTCACTAGCCACAACCATTTTACGCCGCGTACACCATTATTTACTGTTTCTGCGATTTCTTCGGCAGTAAATTAATACACGTGGTTTTCGCGGTTTCCGTTATTTCTGGTGGCGAACACATTTCAGCGGTTTCGCTGTCTGAATTATTCATAACTAGTTCTTACCGTTTTTACGAATAGGAAAATTTAAAACTGTGTTTGACAGTTACTTCAAAAACAAGTGGGAGATCCCAAGCGCTAACATGCCACGTCCACTAGCTTCCGGTTCCGCAATTTATCGTTGGATTCTGATACAGAATCCCACTGAAATAGAGAACAGAATCCAACGGTAATGGAGAATATCTATCATTCTTCAACTAAAAAGGTATATGTAACGAATACATTATATTATAGTCGTAGAGAAAATCATTATATCATGACACCACGGAACTCCGACTTCTCAAGACCTGTCATGGATTTAACGTCTTCATTTGAAGAAAATTCCTTTACACCAAGGATTTGTTTAGCCTTTGGAATACGTGAAAATGGGTTAGAGCTAAATTAGCCGAATGTGGCAGATGTCGTAGCAAATCGTATCTCAATCCGGCGAACTTTGCAGAAGAAACGACAGTTCTATGGGTACGTGCTACGTGCATTGTCTTGCTGAAAAGTGACCATTTTCTTCGATAGACCTGGCCTTTGTCCATACATATTTTTGTACCTAAAACCGATCGATTCCCCTGAGTTGGTGCGCCACGTCACTAACTACCTCAAACAGGGTTAAAATGGCTGCAGGGTGAGGAACTGTTTCGGGTCTTCCGCAATCAATTCTCATACGCAATTTATTGTATATATTCGTTGTGCAATTGGTTCAAAATGTTAGCATAGTATTCTTCTGTTATTGGAAGATAATTTATCGGCAGTATCCCATTGTCATCTCAGAAAATCGATGACGTTACCTTTCCAGTAGATTTTAAAGAAAAAAAACGACTATTTTTTGTGGCAGCGAATGTTGTTTTGGATGCGTAATGGACGATGTAAGTTTTATCTGCTACTACAAAGAGATGGACACACTCAGTTATAATTTTCCTCAAACGGTCCGTCCAAGCACGCTCAAGGAGCCTGAATTCGAATTCGTCTTTGATCTTTTGTTAGTAAATCTGGCACCTACCACTGTACATGGAGGCAAACATTGTAGAGTTCAAAACTCCTAAGGTTAAAATGGGCTAAATCCGTAAAACGGATGGATGATAGCAGAGTACCAAAGAAAATATATTAAAAACAAATCAAAAACAAAAGAACGAGAGGTCGCCCAAGATAAAGATAGGCCGATAACATACGAGGATTGTGCAATAGAAACACGTTATGTTCGCGTAGGCGCGACTTGATCATGATGACAATTCCATGCCGTTGTTGAAAGCGTTTATTGACGTATTAGTGAGGTGTCGGACAAATTTCTTTGCGGTTGCTTCTTTGTGCTCATTTTTATGGAGTTCGAACATGGCATTTACTATAGAAAATCTGTCCAAAGATAACATGCATGCTGTTATTCAATTTTTACCGCCGAAGGACATCAACCACTACAAATCCATGAGAGAATGAAAGCTATTTATAGTGGCTACACTTATTCTCACACAGCAGTAGTTGAGTGGTGCAGAACATTTCAATAAAGAATAGAGTCCATTAAAGATTTGGCTCGTCGAGAACATGTACGTATTGCAAGTTCAGATGAAAATGTGAGACGTCTGTAAATTGCTTTACGTGCAAATGGAAGCCTTAAAGTCAGAGAACTTTCTGAAATGATGAGCATCAGCACATGAAGTGTTTATTGTATTATTCATACTCTTGATTATCACAAATTTGTTGCTTAGTGGATTCCACGACTGCTTACTGACAAAAAGAATTTTCGTTCAGCATTATTACTACAGCATTTGATGCGCTACCAAGAAGAAAGCAATACCTTTTTATACCGGATTGTTGCCGGTGATGAATCTTGGTGCTATTACTCTGAACCGGAATCGAAGCGTAGGAACATGCAGATTCTCCGAAGCCGAAAATTCCAATCTCTAATTTCAGCAGAAAATAATATTAACCGTATTTTTTGATTATTAAGGTATATTACTGTTGTATTTTAAAGAGCCTGGTGTTAATATTAATGCTTACGTGTCAGCATCAAGAATAAACGTCCCGGTAAAGTCACAAACGGTATCATTCTTTTGCATGATAATGCTCGTCTACAATGTAGTCCGAGTGATTCAAAACATGCTTACGCGTATGTGCTGGGAAGTGTTAGAACACCCGCCTTACAGTCCCGATTATCCCATTTGTCCCATTAAAATAATCGCTAAAAGGATAGCGTTTCACTTCGGACGCTGAAGTGCAGATTGTTGTTAGAGAATGATTTTGTCAACAGCCGCAAGAATTTTACCAGAAAGCAGGGAATCTATAGATTCATACGCCAGTGGGACTTAATGATAATGGAGATTTTTTTTGAATTGAGTTTATAAACATTTTGTTACAGCCTCCAAACGTGTTTATATTGAACAATGCTCGTAGAAGAGGATGAACAACAGATATTTAAAATACAAAACTGGAACCCGTATGTACAGAGAAGAGAAGAATGAAGGCAAAAATAAGGGAGGTCCAGGTCCAGATGGGACTGTAGCGCCACGAAGAAGAAGAAAACAGGAAGATGTACAAACTCAGCTATAATTTTCCTCAAACGGCTTTCGAGGAGTCTCAATTCGAATTCGTTGTTGATCAGATATTAGCAAACCGGGCACCTTTTCACATTATAATATTTATCTTCAGTTAAGATATGAAACTCACGTTTATTTGAGATGCGTAGAACCTTAGCAATTTTAAAAAGTCTATAATAGGCGTTCCGTTAAAACCATATCATGGATTTCTGGTGTTCTTACACTTTTTGGAAGTCCACTACGAAGGTCGTTTTTCATGCTTTCACGATAACTTTGAAATTCAGTAGTCCACATAGACATAGCTGAAAATGAAGGAGCAGAGCCTTCTAAACTATGTTCTAAGTATAGGTATGAATCACCCTTGCAGAAAAACTTTTTAAGAGAATATTTTATTACAACACGATATGCCTTTTTTTCATTTTTAAATAAACGTTCTAATAGATTAATTAAAAAAAACCGTCCACAAACAACTTCAGAATGATTTGATATTTTACAGCTGTTTGTATGATAGATGATGCAGTTCTATGCACTAATAATTTCCGAAGTACGAATACAGTCTATGCTTCATTCCATATGTTCCTCATATTTAAAATTTGCAGCCTCTGAGATTTAAAAGTAGATTATAAATATTAACAAAAATCTTACCCATCCACCATTTGCAGCCACCCATTCAGCAAGATCATCTTCTAATACCTCCGTCATGCCTTCCATAAGTCCATGGAGATACTCAGGATGTCCTTGACACACACAATCCACAGCTAAACCGCCAGCAATCGCAAAAACAGAAACTACTTTTCCCCAAGTAATATCAGCTTTGAGTAATTCATGCGAGATAGCTGCCAATAGTCCTGCTGCTGTTTTATCGGATACTAAAACTCCCCCTGGAGAGATGCTCGCTTGTCGAGATATGGTCGTATACAATTTAGGGTACATCCTTTCCAATTCTATACCAGCGGCCATTAAGAAAGGTGCTACTTCGCGTACAGTCATACCACTAGATGTTCCTATCATACTGCGAAGTCGATATAGACATAGTTTCTTACTAAATATACCCGATCTTTTCAGTCGCTGCTTGATATACTGTCCACATAACATTCTGCCTTGTGATATCACCTCTTGAGGAGGAACGTTTGGAGTTCTCCATCCGATGGTGTTTGATAGTTTTCGGGATACGACGTCTCCAACATTACTAAACCGCCTTTTAGCGTTTGTTGCATCTTTCCCATTTTCATTATTTGCAGCGGAGGAAAGACCCAGCAGATTGGCATGCAGCGATGCGGGAAAACTAAATTTTCTGTTAGCGAATGGCGATCTACCCAGTGTAATTCGGGATATTGGTGGCGTTTCAAAAATGATTTTACGCTCAGGGGTGTTAACATTGTTGGCCATGTAGATAGTTTGTTCTTAATTGCTTCTTAATCTGAAACAGAAATAAAGTGTGAGCAGAATTACCATTACTGTGAGGACTTTTAATGTTAAACATTGCTTGAACAGCGTTTAATGTAACTGTTTGCGTAATAATTTCTCCTCCTATTACAAAAATGTGAATTTGGTCTGTCAGTTCAAATTACTTAACGTAAACCGAAAATGAAACAAAAGTACATTCAGCTGACATCACATACCGGTAAAACAGTTGCGATGGTACTGTCTTCCCAGATGCATATACCTGAAGCATTTCGCATTTACGAATTAGTCCTTATTAACTGTTATCGATTGAAGTTATTAGGACGTTCATTTGTGTAGCTAAAATCAATTTTTAAAATAATTAAGGAAACTGATTTGTGAACTACCACTACTATATTATGTAATTGTGAGATGATGCAACCATTGTTTAAATCGGCTGATGTGTTGAAGAGACAGCGAAAAAAACCTGGATCAATTCCAAGGCGGGATAATTTTTTTAAATTTGTAATTGTTTTTTTTTATTGTGACAACTATAGCGAATTTTGTTAATGGGAAGGCATGTCGTAACTTTATATGTAAGGTGCTTCAGTTAGTTACTGATATTTGACTATTACTTGTCAAAAGTTTTAGTAGCCCATAGACTATAAAATTATTATTTTATGTGGTTTTACAGTTATTCGCGCTTTTTCGATGCAACTACATAAATAAGTTTCCTTTGCAGCTAATGCGATTATTTTAAATAAAATGGCTATCAACACTATGTTTAATTTTCGGCTTGGACCGTGTCGTCAGGTGCGGTGCTGCAGGGCATGACCGTGAGATCGGTCTTGTTTCCGAATCTTTAGAGGATGAACTACCGGTATCCAAGCTTTGCTGAGCCTGAACCCATCCTCTCTGTTGATATTATTTGTTTCTCAATCTCAATTGCTTCTCGTATGATTCTTTGAAAGTAATGCGGAATTTTAGCAAGAACTCGAGCATTTTCAAAATCCATTTGTGGCCAGTTATGCAGGCGTCTTCCGCTACCGCCGATTTTGTGATACGTTTATGTTTGCAATCACCTATATGCTCTCGGAGTCTTAACTCGATGGAACCCCCAGTTTGTTCATTACAGTTTGTGCCACCGGAGCAGGGGATGTTGTAGATATCGGCTGATTTTAAGCTAGAAGTATGATCTTTAGCTGATCGGAAACCCTTGCTTAGGGATTCTTTGGTCGTGAAGATTGTTTTTATGTTATGTCTTCTCAGAACATGCCTTATCTTATCCGTAGTACCTTTACTGTATGGTAAAAACGTTAACCTTTCCGGAGGTGTGGATTCCTCTTTACTCCTGGGATTTTATGTTCTGTGGATAGCTTTCCGAACTTCTGCGGCTGTATAACCGTTGCATAGCATTGCTGTCAGCAGGTGTGTCTTCTCTTCTTGTATATGTTCACTATCTAATATATGGATAGCTCTGGTAGTCAGAGTTTTAAGCACGGTGTTCTTCTGAATAGGGTGGTGACGTGAATTTGCATTTAGGTACCTATCTGTTTGCGTCTTCTTCCTGTACACAGCGTGCCCTAAGCTGCCATTCGGTTTTCTAGTGACACGAACATCTAGCAACGGGATACTGCCATTTTGCTCAACTTCCATGGTAAATTGGATGTTATTGTGAATTGAGTTGAGGTGTTCCAAAACTGGTTTAGGGTTTGGCGTCCGTGAGACCAAACCACAAAGGTATCATCCACATATTTGAACCAGGATTTGGGTTTCACGTCCGTTGACGCCAAAGCTTTGGCTTCGAAGTCCTCCATGAATATATTGGCGGTTACCGAAGGCATAGATGAATCCATGGCCGCTCCTTCGACCTTTGTTTTTCCTCATTCATTCATACTACCGTTCCTCACTTGGAAACCGCTTTCGCATTATTTCAGGGGGGTGCGGGCGTCCCTTACACACTAAACATTCACGCAACATGCACCCTAAACTTAACTAAGGGAAATGCGGACGCCGCAGTCGGGATTCGTTACCTCGACCGATCGGACCGAATTTCGCGTGACCTCGAGTGGCAGTGCGTTTCCGCACTACACCACCGAGGCCCCATGCTCTTTCGGCCTGTTCATATAAGTTGCCATTCCAACTGAAAGAGGTGTTTTACAAACAAATTTCCACTAATAGAACTATACCTTCCGGCAGTTTGTCTTTTAATATCAATAGCACATCATTTATGTGGACTTTGGTGAACAAAGAAATAACGTCAAAACTCACTAGAATATCACTTTCGCACACACTTAAATTGTTGATTTTCTTGACAAAATCCCACGAATCTCTTTTGTAGGATTCTTTGTTGTCACTAAGTGGGCGGAGCTTGGTATCTAAATATCTTGCTAAAGCCTGTGTGGGAGCATTTATCGTACTGACAATAGGTCTGAGAGGTACTCCATCTATATGTATTTTGGGCAAACCGTAAATCCGGGGAGTTGATGAGTTTCTGGGTACTAATTGATTTTTCTCAGTTGTGTCAATTGTAACAGAGTTTGTGCTATATCTTTCGAGACGAGAGGATTAAGCGGATTGCGTCTTAGGTTTTATAAGTGGTGTCAGATAATAAGGCCTCCATTTTTACATTGTAATCTGAAGTGCTCATTACAACAGTAGCATTACCTTTGTCTGCTCTTAATATGAGGTCATCTTTGTCCTCTCTGAGTAACTTGGCTGCCTCTCTCTCATCTTTAATGATATTGGAATGGGGTGGTTTTGCTCTTCTTATTATGCCTGAGACATCCTATCTGATGCTTTCAGATATTTGTGTAGGTAATTTTGTAAATGGATGCTTCCACGCCAGCTACTATATCTACTACTGGAATTCGGTTAGGAGTTATCGCAAGATTGAAACCCTTCTTTATCAAAGATGTGTCATCCAATTGCAAGTTGCTCAGGTTTATTATTACCTTGTCAGTTGGTAATTCCTTCCGGGATGTCTTCGAGACTAAATTTTTATATTTCTTGGTTTGCTTGGCGGTTGAAAATTCTAGCGTCCTTTGGGCTTGTTTAAATGTAATTGCATCAATTATCTCCCATACCGAAATTTCTAGCGTGCTGAAGAGCTGTAGATGTAGATCATGCAGTTTGTGGTCAAACCTATCCAAATCTAAGCGAATTCTCCCAATTTCTGATTTTAAGAGCCTAAGACTAGCTTCTCGGAAGATCCTTTCGTTGTGCCGACTTCCCAGATGGTGTTTGATGAGCATACACTTCAGTAAATCCTTGTTGTCACGACAACGTATAAGATACTTGGATTGCTTCTGTCTGGATTGGTCAAATATTCTGGTTCGGAGATAAACATCCTCGCCGTGGAGGCGTGATATATATTGTTTGAGGCTTTCGCGGTTTCTCGAACTGTCAACACTATGATTAATTTTCGGCTTGTACCGCGTCGTCGATTGGAGGTCACACTAAGCAAAGGCAGGATTACTGGTTACTGTTTGTGATCCAAAACAAACTAACGTTTCCCAACACAAGACCCCATGATCCCCGCCTCACCCTTCTTATCTTGGATCAGCGCACGTATAAGCGAGTCTAACATGCCCCACCTTTTAAACACCCCCCTCCCCCCAAAAATGCTACCGAGTCACCACCGTTGCTTCAGAATTAATAAAAATTCTGGCTACAACGGAACTCGAATTTCTTTCGACACGAAGCAGATGATCAATATGATGTTTGGCAGTACTTCTATCGTTCTTGAACCACTTTTAAGAGCAATTCGCTAAGGAAGCAGTTTGGTATGAAATTTTCAGTTAGGACGTAATGTGGACAATGTTGTTTTTGTAACTGAGTTTCTGAACATTTACTCTGTAGGTTTTTCATACGGATCGCGTCAGAAATTCAGTGCCTATAACTATCAGCAACTCTTCTTGAGATCGAATGTCGAGAATGATGATCACGATGACGAAATTCAGTTGGGGTTCTTCCAGCAAGATGGTGCAATAACTTAAACAGTAGATGCAATCTTGGATGTTTTTGGTTGACAAAGCGTATAAGCAGAGATTCTTGACCATCACGATCGCTCGACTTAACACCTCTTGACTGCTTTATGTTTGGCAATTTATATTATTTACCACAATTGAGAAGGTACCGGAGGCCGTAGTAAATGCCGGGCATGAAATCATACCGAGACAGTTGATAGCCGTTTTGCAAAATATGAAGTGTAGGGTTAATGTTTGTTTAGACAATGATGGGCATTTATTGTAAACAACAATCTTACAGAATGTTTTTTTTATTCATCTGAATTGTCTCATTAGAGTAAGCAGTTATTGTAAGTAAAAATCTGATAATTGTACTCATTTAAATTGCAACTGAATTGTCCTATTAATTTGTGTTTTCGGTATACAGGTTAACTTTTGTAATACAAAGAATTACGTACAACATAAAACACAAGAAAAGTCTTTAAAAGCCTTTAGAGGTAGTTAGTTAAATACGTTTGTAAGGAAATGCTGTACGAACATTAATTGAACTTCTGTAGTATGCCGACAAGAAAAATCAGTATGAAGCGGAACCTTCAATCATTTTCGATCGCACTGTAGTAGAAGCGTTGGGTAAAAATATAAAAAAAATCCTAATTTAAATGTAACTATTATTGAAGTCATTGCCATTATATGGTTTTTATTTTACAATTTGAGAAACTGCATTCTTCAGGGAAGCATTTTCGGATGTTAACAGTTTAAGCTAATTTTCAATTTTCACCAAAAAACTCAGTTCTTTTTGAACTATGAAACGGACACCCTGAGGAATTTTAAAGTAGTACTGAAAAAAAGAAAATCAACGTAGTTATTAATTCTTTCGAAAGTATAGGTAATCTTTCAATTGTGTACACACACACACAATTAAAAGATTAGATTGTGTTCATTAACGGATAGTAATATAGAAAAAAATCTTATTCTAGATTATATGGAGATAATAACTCATCGTTTTGGCTGGAAGTAATCTTCCTAATGCTGCACATTAACTACACAATAGGGTACTAATGATGTAGACAGAATATTTTACAAAACAGGCATTTATGTTCATGGATCGATTAATTATAGCGTCCAGGAGATGGCAATAAAAAATTCATGTGGGATTATGTACCTATAGAGGCGGTTTGTCGGTGACATAGATACCTGTATGCCGAAAAACTTGTTTGAAGGAAGATTTCGTTGCTCATTCGTTGTATTTTTTTTTAGTAAACAGCAAATTGTGTTGGTACAGCGTATTTCAAATAAAAACTGTTACTGTAAATTCTGATATTCGAAATACTACCAATAAGTATCAGGTATTCCTTTTCAGACAGATATAATATGTTTGCTATCCGTACTTAAACAAGGTATTTGAGTAAGACGTACTTTAACGTTTTTCTCTAAATTGAAGATTAAATAATTAACGCTTATGTCAAAATGGGTTTTAAAAGCGAAATACTTTAACATAAACATACTTTAACATTAGGCGTGGGTGATCTTAAAATTTGTAAATTGATACTTTACATCAAAATTATGTCGATATTATCTTGAAAATAATATCGATGTACAAATAATATACATATTATATTGGTTTGGTTTTCTGGTAACTGGTAATTTAATCGATCTATAGCAACTGATACCTTGATAATTGTTGTTACGTAAAAATTAATGACATATACTCTATATATTGGTAATACCGATTATAGTGATAATATCGATTATAGTGGTAATATCACTGATATACATAATACTTATAATTTGGATAATATCCATAATATCCATGATATCAACGATACCCATAATGTGAACCATAGAAATAACGCAGATAACGGCGATCACATCGGTGACATTGACAATATTCATAAAACTGACGATATCGATAATATAGATATAATCAAATGAAGACGTTAGATGCTAAAATATCAAGGACGAGTTCACACTTTACACTGATAAAACAAACAAAAAATAGTACTATTCCATTTAAAAATAACCAGTTGTAAATCGCTACTTTAACATTTGTCGTCCATTCAAAAGTCTGACTGTACATGGCTGTACCAAAAAATAAGTATATATTGGGTGTCAAAGCGATCATGTTACAATGTTTCAGTATATGGATATAGGGGGGGGGGGGTCATCCGAGGGTAGTTCATCATTTATTTTCTCTGACATACAAGCACATTACTTTTACAAATTTGAAACAATTTTATTTCTCAATATAATCCCCTAAGCGGTTAATACACTTAGTATAACGATGATGCAGAGCTTGAATGCCTGCAAATCATTGCATTCATCACGTCTTCATCGTCCGAAAAATGAGTTCCTCGAAGATGTTCTTTTAATTTGGAGAACAGGTGAAAGTCACTGGGGATCAGATCTAGCGAATATGGGGGTTGCACTAAAATTCCAAATCCAGCATTCTGGATAGCAGCCATAGAAACACAGCTCTTGTGAGCGGGAGCATTATCTTGGTGGAACAGAACGCAGCGCTTCAATTTTCCATGCCTTTTTTGCTTTATAACCTCACGAACTTTTGGTATGTGTTTTGCGTAATAGTTTGGCGTTATTGTGTGGCCACCTTGTAAATAACCAACAAGAAAAACTCCCGCAGAATCTCAAAAAACTGTTGCCATTATCTTTTCTGCCAATGAAGAAACATGGAACTTTCGTGGGAACGGGGAACTACGAACTACTCGCCATTCCATACTCTGCCGTTTTGACTCTGGATCAAAGTGATGAACCCAGGCTTCAGCTACTGTTACATATCGTTCTAAAAAATCTATCCAAATCCGTGTCCATTGATCGCAAATTGCTCGCAGCAGTTCAGATCCAATTCCTCATGTAAAATTTCCTCAACGGGTCCAAGGAAATAGCCACATGTCTCAGCAATATGTTTGACCGTAATTTTCTGATCACTCAGTACCATATCATGGACAAAATCAATATCTTCTTCCTTCCTAATTTGAAATCCCGGCATCAATTCCTAATTACTTCATCTGAAGGGGAAGAATCACCTAACACTTCGGACTTGTTATTATAAATTTCCTGCGGTGATAAACCCGTCTTAAAAAGGTATTCCATATACCACAGTGTTGAATTTTTCCATTTCAACATAATCATCAGTACCATAGTAATATTAAGTGTATAACTGTTATAAACAAGAAGACAGGCACCTGCAACTTGGCATATATTAATGTCAATAAGTGAAGTTTCTAGAAAAAGAAGAAACAATTCATTTGCCGTTTAATGCCTTCTATGTTAGGGATAATAAATGATGAACCATAATCGTATGGTGTGGTGTGTATCCATATTATAGCGTTTTCGCTATGTGCTGTGCTGCGGTTATCTGATTAAATGTGGAGTTTCCTGTTCTGAATCCGCGTTTGTAGTAGCTCACAACTCTTTCTACGTATGAGCGAAGTCTTCCTTGAAGTACAATGGGAAATGTTTTACATACGATGTTGTTAAGGAGCCTTGAGGAGGTCTTTCAAATAACTGCGATGTTCCATTCTTCGAATAAGGTTGTTGGAGTCTATATTTTAACGATGAATTCGTATATTCGTCTTTCTAACTCTGCAGCTCCTTTCTTAAATAGTTCAGTTGATATGTTGACACTGCCGCAGGCTTTGTTACTCTTCATCTTCTTGATTTCTGCTTTTACTTACTATCGTTGGCTTATGGATATTTTCCGGGTTTACTTTTTGTTCGTATGGGTCTATTTGTTGTTCATATGGGTTTATCTCCTTGCCTCATCATGAATGTGTGCTTCTGTATTATATGTATAATAGCATGTAATATTAAACGTATAACTTTTATAAACAAGTAGATAATTATGCTACAACTTATCATATATTAATGTGAATAACTGACGTTTTTGGGAAAAAATTATTCATTTGTCGGACAATGTCTTCTATGTTAGGGACAATAATTGATGAACTATCCTCTATATAACATTGTTTGTTAATATACCCATGGCCGAAAATGCATCGTTTCAGAGATATACATAGCATCAAAGTTATTTTAACAATACCATTTTTTTAATATTACTTAAATGGCTATAGGTATCTTAGTGAAATTTGACAGAACGAAACTCACATCCGATACTCAAAAAAATACCTCCGTAATTTTGTGTATCGTTTATTATTGTCGCGGATACTGGGAGTACACCGATTTTTTAAAAATATCACTTAGTTATTCGACTATAATTTTTATGAAAATTTCTCACTCAGTTTAATACTAAATGCTATAAACACTACTACAAGCGCCGACCACCACACTCGATATACAAACGGCATCGACGAAGTATGTTTAGACTGATACTATTAAAGGTGCCTGGGATGGACTGAATCAACTCAGATGGAGTAGCAATTTTGATCACCAGATTTTCTAAAGACCGTATCAGAGTTTCGAGTTTCGAATATTTTTTCATGTGTCTCAAAAACAAAATTTCAGTGGATTCAAACCAGGTAACCGCGCAGGCCAATAGAACACCCTTCAAAAGTCATTTATGTGTTCACGTGCAGCAAGTAAAAATGGGGTGACGCCCCATCATGCTAAAACCATATATCTTACCGTACATTTAGTAGGAAGTTTTTTTATTAATTCTTATACTGTATTGTACTGTACGTTTCTTAAAAAGGTAGATGTAAATGTTTTCAATTAACCGCCCCCCCCCCAGTAATGCTGGCACATATGTTGATTGAAACCGTTCTTGATATCCTCTGATGATTTTCCTCAACTTAAATTTGACTGTTTTGTGTGTTAAGAATTCCTTCTTTCGTGAATACGGCTTAGTCAATAAAAAGAATAAACTTTAGAAAGTGAGGTTCTTCCACACAGCGCTGAAGAAACCAACAACAAAAGTCTACACGGCGAGCGAAATCAGTTGGAACAATTGCTTGTACTTTTTGAAGATTGTGTGGGTGAAACTACTATTCGTTAAAAATTTTCCATACTCTGATATGATTTGTATTCATGACATGTGCAAAGACTTGGATCCTTGGGTGGTTCGTATTCAATACGGTTAAAAATCTTTTCCTCAAAAGTCGGCATTCGCAAATTTTTCTGAGCCCCGTTATTATTGCGCTGTACTTTCATTGAGCCATTTTCCTTTAGTCGCTGGTTAATCCCTTTAAACATGGTGTAACTTAGAATGCGTCTCCCAGGAAAATGCTCAGCATACAGCCGACGAGCAGCTCTACGATTACAATGGACTTCGCCATAAATAAGGGGCATGTTGAGCTATTCAACAAAACTATAATCTTCCATATCTCGACATATTTCAACCATAGTTCAACTTTGACAAGAATTTGTTTTCTGTTTACTGCAGAATTTTCAAAGAAAAAAAAACAATAAAAGAATTTACATAGTATTTTTTTCCGGAATGATTAAAGTATTCAACTAATCATATGCGTAGAAGTTATCTTTTAAAACACTGCATCGCCCTGTATAATAGACACTAAAATAGAAGCATGTAATTTGATTCAGCCTGTATATACCAGCGGCATTTAGAAATTATTAACTATACACTACTTTGAAAATATTTACAAGATAAAAATATAAATGTGTGGTGTGTAACAGAAAATGAAAAAGAATTACCTAATAAAAGAAATAAAACTAACGTCTTCCAAAGCCACTGTGTGTTAAATTATTAAAGGTAAAGGCTATTAAATGATGATATATTTTTTGAACTTCCGCAAAGAACTTTCCTTACAAATAGCTTTCGAGTAAGTAGTTTTTGTTTTATAACTAGTATACAAATAAATAAAGTCCCTTTCAAAACTTTCTTAGTGGCTAAAGACATGCAATATATTTCGTTGATATCAGTTTTACTTTTATGGATATTTCTACGAAACTTTTAAGTATTTACTTGTTAAAATATATCGCTACATTAATAACAAATTGCTATGCAAAATTATCACTTGTACCTAAATTTCTCTTTTTGAGTGACATCCACAAAATCCATTATGCACGTTTTTCATAACAACATTACCGCAGTGTCGTTCCAAAAACCTGGAGCACTTTTGGACCTCCGCGTACAGTAGCTCTTCCAGTTATTCATTCGCGCTGATTTGCATTCAGGTATCAATCGACATGTCTCGCTGTACGGGCTGACAGAAACATATCGCGTTAAAAGCGTCGGTCACGATCTGACAACTGACGAGTTTTTTGGAGTCTATATAAACCAACAGCTATGCTATTCACAAATCATAGTGTTCGAAGTACTCACAATGTTTCACCATTCCCTAGTTCTACTCTGCACAAGTTTTCCCTTAATACTAGCTGGTGAATTAACAGACAAAAAACATAAAATTCGGGGTCGCGATTACGGTTCCAGTTACGATCCCCCTACAAATGACGCACCAACGGGGTATAACTATCCAGTGCCCATTCCTAATCCTCCACCCCAGTTTGACGAACCAATAACCCCTACAATTCCCACCGGCCTTTACGGGCCTCCAAATCAGCGACCAAATATCAGTTTACCTCCATTTCAAGATGAAATCCCGCCTAGCATTCCAACATATTTGCCACCCCCTGTTTATCCACCCCTAGGACCACCTCCCCAATTCGATCCGATTCCTACTGATGATACAATACCCATTGCGCCCTCAAATCCACCACAGGATCAGTATCTTCCTCCAGTTCCACCTTCTACGTTATATGGGGTTCCTAGTTTGAACAGCAACCCTGTGCAGTTCAGGGTGTTCAATATGAGTTGTCTGGATTCAACGTCTAGGAGATTTTTCCGTTCTACTATTCGTACTTCGCAGTTAGTAGATCTACCTCCAGTGGTTGATAATTCCCGAAGCGATTGTGTTTTCGGTTCCGGTGATACTTTTCGCATCGATTTAAATAGCAATCAAATGACTCAGTGTGGTGTACGTTACTGTTCCGGAAGCGACCAATTAAATTTGTGCGTTCCTCTTCGACTGCCAACTGTTAGGGGATTGCGACTCCCCGAAGACAGTTTGATAACTTTGCAATGTAGGCCTCAGGACCGCGTTGTGTCCCACACGAAGCATTTGAGGGTAAATCCCCAAATTATGTAAGTTCTTATGGAAAACGGATGGATAAATAATTTATCACAATTTTTGTGTTAAAAGACAGGGTCGCTCGGCGGCAACCGTAGCTTCAGGAGGCGTGCAGAAAAACTTTGAAACCCAGGTTGGTTTATTTAGAAGAGCACCGGGAAATAACGACTTTACTCAGATCGTTACTCCAGGGAGCGCAGTGCAGTTGGGAGAAGATTTACAACTAAGAGCAGCTGTTCGAGACGGAGACGGTGAGGAACGATGCTTAATAATTAATAGCGCCCTACAAGAAACAGTCGTAGTATTTATGTAATAAGTTCGTAATATACTGCCCAAGACACATATGTCTTAACTTGAAGCGTGAAATAGAAAATAGTCTCGGTTTTAGTTTAATACTTCTTATCGATTTGCTTCACATAGACAAGCTTTAGGGACGAACTTCTTGCAATTACTGTTGCAACACTCGACAAGTATTTTTAGTTTTTAATACAGCTAGTCAAATCACTATTGAAACAACATACATAATTGTGACTATTTATAAATATGTGAAAAGGATTATACAATACCCTGTGTCTATAAAGTAACCCCCCCCCCAACTAATTTTTGAACGACTTGATATTTTACCACAAAATTTGGTGTGCTTTAATGGGAAATTAAATATTACTTTTTAGCCCATGATTCAATTTTCTATCATTTAAAATGGCGGCTGGGC
>JABXWE010063477.1:0-11900 GCA_014611495.1 Limonius californicus
TCTATCGCACTTCAAGAAATGCCACTAGTTCACAAAATTTCAAATGAAATAAAATTAAATGTGGCTACATTATTAGTAAAGCAGTTTGGAGATAACTGGGATAACTGGGAATTAAAATTATAGAAACAGTTACTGGAAGTCCCAGAAACTAATCACGGAGATGTCGAAGAGGAAATTTGAGACTGCCTCGAAGATTACTGCGGCTTACGCATTTAGTTTTTGTAAACTGTTACATTTTATATCAAATTTACAATAAAAAATTAAATTATATTACAAAAGTGTATTTATTAATTTTGTCGTTCGAGCAAAGCCGAACGTGTCCAAACGCTTTTTCTTAATAACGCCCACAATTTAAAAACTGTCTCATTAACTTTTGGATATGTATATTGTAGTGACCATACCTAACGAATAGAGTGGTAAAAGTTACAAAAAAGCAAGTAATTTTTATCTGAAACGTTTCTTTCGATTTCTGAGAAAACGACCTCTGAGGACATGTCCTATTTTGGCTGAATGCTCCTCAAATGATATTAAGTTGTATGTGATAAAAACTGTCTACATTACCATAGACATGATATTATGTACTTATATGTCAAACAGTAAAGCACCTTAAAGTTGATTTCTCTGTTTGAGAATATTAATAGTGCTGATAATGTTTACTTTTACAACGCAAGAGTACGTCGATATCCATTACATGTACGGTTTTTGTGATGGAAACTCAGTAGCAGGTGCTGGAGAATATGGGTTGCGATTTCCAGATCGGCGACTACCAGACCGACGAGTTTTCCAACGAGTGCACAACCACCTTCGTGAATACGGAACTTTCCTGAAACCGTCGACTGAGCGTCCAATACAGCACACTACTAAACAATGAAGACAACATATTGCGAGAAATTGATAATAATCCCAACACCTCTGTTTGTCGTGTATCTGCACAAGTTAATATACCACGAATGCGAGTTTGGAGAACATTACAACGACATGGTTTATATTCATTTCATGCCCGTTGAAGCCCTCTTACCAACAAATTACGCTAGTCATGTGGAATTTTGCCGCTGGCTCATTCAATATCAAAACCTACGTAAGAGAATTTTATTCACGGATGCGGCTACATTTACAAGAAATGGATTAGTGTACAGAAAAAGTGCCACTCTTGGCATATGGAGAATCCACACGAAATCCCAGTGCCAAATTATCACCATAGGTTTTCAGTAAATATCAGGTCTGGAATTATTGATTACATGCTCATTAATCCATTCGTTTTTGAGAACCAATTAACCGCCGAAAAATATTTTTATTTTCTAGAATATCATTTGGGAGGATTATTCGATGATGTCCCTCTGGCGATCAGACTTAATATGTGTTATCAGCACGATGGTGCCTCTGCGCACTTTGCTTTATGTGTATGACAATTTTGGAATCAATGGTTTAAAGGACGTGTAATTGGTAGCCAGCACCACTGGCTCTCCAAGATCTCCAGTCTTAACTTGTTTAGATTATTATTTGTGGGGCCATATGAGATATGGTGTACCAATCACCATCAAAGACGGTTGAAGATCTTAGGAGACGCATTTTTGAGACAGCAGAACTAATTCGGAGTAACAATGATATGTTAGGTAGGACAACCAGACCTCCCTTAACGAAGAGTCAGAATGTCTCTCGAGAGCAACGGTGGCCCTTTTGAGCAATCCATAGAGTGAATTTAAACTAAAATAGAAATAAATATTGGCTTCTCTGAAATTGTAATAATTTAATAAATAATAATTCAACACTCTGTATTTTGAAAGCGATTTCCTTTACGGCATAACTTTGTTAGACTTTGTAACCCTATTGATCTGTACACTAAGTAGTCACCTCACATCGTGGAACACCCTGCATATTAAGTAATACAACAATAAAACTTATAAAATGCTATACAAGATTCACTGTTCTTAAGAATTTATGGGGGGACCGCAGTAGAGTAATGGCTGCAGGGCTTGGCTTCGGAGTTATATTCTACCAAAGTCGCTCAGGTTCGAATCCTGAGCACTGCACTTTCCCAGGGTGTTTGTGGTGTCTGGGGCATGCGGTTTTTCAAGGGTGGGGCATGTTAGACCTGTGAATAGCACGGAATGTGCTGAGCCGGGGTAAGCTGGGAGGGATGGGAATCTTGCCAAAGGCAACTCCACGATTCTTTTTACAAAAAAAAGGATTTGTAACTAGTTGTCAAAGCTCTCTAAAAGAAAGATGCTGTTCAAAAAACTTAAGCTAATACATCGAGAGCGCCTGACGTCAAACTATTTGTTTCAAGTTACAAATCCGGCAGTTTTCGGTGAAAATCTAAAATCAAAAATTTTTTCAGATAAAATCTCGAAACAAAAAATTCGAAAACAAAAATCTCGAAGAGCAAAAATCTCGAATGACAAAAATGTCGAAAGTAAAAATCTCGGAAACAAAAATCTCGAAATGTTAAAATTTTAATGCGGTTTAATAGCAGTTTCGCATATACAAACTCGAATCATAAACGAGGTTGTTCTTTTAGGCAGGTTCATTTTCAGCTATGCGTAATACTAAAATATATCTTAAACATATAGAAATAAAAATATAAGCAAGTATAAGTACAAGTTTGAAGCCGGGTTGTAACATCTCTGTAAATTTTCTTCGCGACACGTACATCTCGGCCCTGAATGAATTACATATATAATTTTTGATTTATGTACCTGCTATTTATACAAATATATTTTGGCTATATACATAGAAGGTTTATAATTGTAAAGTGCTTCGACGAAGTACTTGTTTATCATTTAATTCAACATGAATGATAACATATAACAATATACAATATACAATATACAATAACATAATATCTGTTTGTAAGTTTCCCTAATTGTTTCCTATTTATCTAGTTTGGTAACCCGCACGGTTAGAAGCAATCTGCTAATCACCATTCGAGATTTTTGCTATTCGAGATTTGTACTTTCGAGATTTTTACTTTCGAGATTTTTTCCATTCGAGATTTTTGCCCTCGAGATTTTTGTTTTCGAGATTTTGTCTTTCGAGATTTTTGATTCGAGATTTTCACCGGACACGAAATCCGGCACAGTAGTGAACATTCGTGACAGTTTTCGCTGGTTTTTGCCCAATTTGTAGTTTGAATTTTGTATAAATGTAACTCCATAATAGCAAATCATTTCCATCGAAAATATCGCCTTTCGGAAATACGTGTTGGTTTCTAGTCCTTGCTTGAAAGTTGAACAGAGCACGAAGAACGATCACGTGGGTACTAGCCCGGAAATTATTGAGCGTGTTATACACATTGTTTATACACGTGCTAGTCAATGCCAACTGGTTCATTGAGGACAATTCAAAAATTTCCGTTGGGTTTATTATTTATTATTATTAGTATATTATTTATTGGGTATTTTTTAACGTTCTTTTTTAATTAAAAATAAATACTGAATTGCAGTACTCCATGAGCATTTTTTTCAAAAAAATTGTGTTGGATACCAATTATTTTAACTCACCATTTAACTAGTAAGGAGATATATGAAAATAAGAAGGATTCGTTTGGAAGGGGAAATTATTATTTCGGAAATTTAATTCTTAGTCAGTGCCGACTGGTTAATTGTGGACAATGTGAACATTTCCCTTAGATATTTTCTTAATGTTCTTGTTTCCATTAAAAACAAATTCGAAGTATATTGAAGTTTGTATTCATTTTTATCAAAAAGTATGTGAGGTGCTAATTCTTTTATATCACCGTTTATTATTTGAGAAGGTCTATCAAATTATGGGGGAAAAGTGGGGTTGCCATTTAAAAAATTAGAGATCAGGACTAGTGCAGCAACAACACGCGATAGAAAAAAATGGTGTTAGTAAATGTTTTTGTTTATTCATGTATTGCCGGGTTTTCCCAAAGAAACAGTAAATAACAATATTTAGAATTTGGTGCTGCATTTTATTACCACACTGTATATAAATTTGTACATTTAAGTCATTTTTAAAACGTCGAATTTACATTCAATACCTTATTTTATGAAGATAGTAAAACTATTGCTCTGTTATTTAGCAACTATTTGGTTGCTTGCTTTGATTGGGCGAGATCTAGGACGATCTTGGGTTATTGGATACCCTAACTATGAATTGTGTCTATTAATTATTTAGGAGTTAAGCTGTTCCCAGTGTGATTTTGTTACAAGGCTTGGCAATTTAACTCGCGGATTGGAGCAGCACTACTGCAGTCGCATGAAATTAAACAGACCGTGAAGCAGTATATCATAGTTCATAGTTTTATCAATCAGCAGAGAATGGTTAAGCAAACATTGAACTGTTAGATTGCGCGTAAGATGTTGTCGCGTATATCGTGTGTCGGCTAGTCGTTGTGAAGTAGCATTTAAATATTAAATATTGCTATGAATTAGAGAAAACACCAAGAGAAACTTATGAAAAACTGAGTAAGGTAATAACATTTTATACTATATTAGTAGGTTTGAATGATTTAAACGTTTCGAAGATGGAACATGACGATGTAGAAGATGACGTATGCCGGGCGTCAGTTTTCTCGAAATGCATATACAGCCGTAGAACTTCCTGAACTTTTAGCAAAACAATACCTAATGATACTGCAAATGATAGCAGATGAATTTACCATCAATAACAATTCATTCCATAAATTATACAAAGGGATTCAGAAACGAGGAATATTCGTGGAAAAGCTTTATCCGATACAAGCTTACGCATGACAAAAACAGAAAAAAGTTGCATTTCGCCTAGGCTACGTTCAGATCTCAGAGAAAACAACAGAGCATACAGTAAATTGGACAGTCATCACAACGACCTTATAAGATTTGTAAAAATCCAGATGCAAAACTATACTGAAAGTCTTATTCGTTAAACAGGTGTTATCCATACAGAAATTTTGCATCAAGGACAAATAGTAGATATAGCATTCTATGTTGAAGCAACCGCAACTTGAAGGAAGTGGTTACAGGTTAGTGTTGTATGTCGGTGCATCTTCCAATTCTACACTGATAGTAAAAACATTTCTCATGAAAAACGGCATAGTTGCGATCAATCACTCACCTTATTCACCTGACTAAATACCAGCGGACGTTGTACTTTTCCTAAGTAAACCTATTCTCAAAGAGGAACAATTGGAGGACATTTAAGATATTAAAGTAAAAGTGACCATCAAACTCAACAGCGATTTGTGGGACACTTCTGCTGACTGTTTTAGATGTTTATTAAATAATTTTCGTGCTACTCAATTTTGTTTCTTATTACTGTGCTGGTCCAGGAATATTATATTAATTAATTGCCAAACCTCGTATACAGGCCAGATAGCAAGAAAATTTGATACAAGACACAAAGCATATTATATCATTTATAGCGTTTGCCGTTCCACTATTGGACATCACCTTCTTCTCTGCTACGTGTTTCTTCTCAATGCTAAGATAGCAACACGGAGGACCTAAAGACAGGCATCCCAGAGAAGGTATTTAGCATTAAATTACACGAATGTAAGCCCGATTGGAAAATTGTGTGGTCAAAGAAAAAGGAAAATCAACGTAGATGCATCCCCCCACAAGGGGCGGGCCACTATAGAGGTCAGTCGGGTTCCGCACAGGAACCCTAAGCCCCTCTTCAGCCAGTAAGGGAAATGTAAGGATAGGAAAGACCAGGAAAATTGGATAATGGGATTGCGTGGACGTTACTGTCCCTGCATTTACCTGTATGACCCAGGAAAACCACGAATAACCTGAGCCAGGACAGACGGCCCGGAAGTTCGAACGCTAGACCTCCCGAATGAAAGGTAAAAGTTCTACCGTTGAACCGTCTTCCTCGATAGGGAGTGGCCTGTTGCAACATATGGTAATTATACGCTATTTGGTAATGATGGAGAGTCGCGCACAAGCCATTATCGACGTCTTGCTCAGAATGCGACCGCCCTACCACCTGAGCTGCCACCACACATATGTTCTCCTATAAATAAAGCGCTCATAAAAAAATCAGTACAAGGTTCCATGGTTGCATTTCAAGGTCACAGGACCCACCGTAATTATCTGTGCGGGATATCTAATATTAAACGATACTTCGTCTCAAATAATCATAGAAGCGAGAAATGTTAATAATAACTGACTCCATTCGTCCGTACGGGATTTTACGATAGATTAGTAGATTTTGTACAACAACAAACACACAAATTCACTCACTTTTAAAATATGTAATTGAGAATTAATTGTTAAGTTCTGTGTGTATTTCCTTTTATTTGAACCTGTATTAACCCTTTAGTGCCTGACGGCACTTTAGAGTCCGACCGACTTATATCGGTGTGTACGTATTGCTTTACGTTGTTTTACGCCTGACGGTACTGCAGAGTATACTTCAAGTAGCCAATAAAAAAAATTGTAGGCGTGTCGGAGTTGGATTTCTAGGGAATTTTGTCAGTAATTGTCGAAGTGTCATTGAGTGTAGAGCAGTGTAATTAGCGGTGAGTTTATTTTTAATAATTATCACTTTATACTCTTAATTTTTATTAGAAACAACGCGTTAACTCTTCATAAATAAATATAATCAAGTGCCATTAGAAATTGTACCTTTTTCTATTATTTATGACCAATTTGTTTAGGTGACGCAAAAGTACCGTCGGGAATAAAACGACCATGGTTGAGAAAAAAATCAAGTGGGTCTACGATCCACCTCTAACCGAAAGGCAACTAGAGGAGCTCGCGGAAACGATTTTGTTAGAAGATTTACCGCTCGATAATGGTTTTATAACCGATGAAGAGGACGACGACGATGAAAATATTGACGACCATTTTGAAAACCAGCTTTCAGAGCCCCGTTTACCTCGCCTTAACATGAATTCTGAGACCGAGGAAACGCAATTGCCATCTACATCTTCTAGAACTAATGAGGATACAAACGAACAAGAAGAAAATCCCAAAGAAGTGGGAAGTGCGGAGCCAATTATTTCTAGGAAAAGTAAGCGACAAGACACAAAATCAAAACAGAAAAAAGTCCAAGAAAATCAACCAGAACTTACAGAAGAAGCAAAACGAAAATGGAAGAAAGTGGCCAAAGATGAATACATGCCTGATTATCATAAATCCGAAGGCCCAGTTGAGGAAGAATTTGGTCATTGCCAGTCACCTACTGATGTTTACTTGCATTTACTTGGCGAAGTAATTGATGATTTAGTGTATCAGAGTAATCTCTATGCAACCCAGCGAGATAAAAACCTGAATCTGAAAAGAGAAGAATTGCTTGCTTTTATTGGCATCAATTTCATGATGGCTTATCACCGTTTGCCAACTTGGAAACTTTATTGGAATTGCAGTCCCGATTTAGGCTTACCACTGGTCGCAAATTGTATGCCCAGAAATAGATTTGAGGAAATCTTACGCTATTTACACTGTATTGATAATAATCTTATACCGTCTGCAAACAAAGATAAAATTTATAAAATCAGACCAATGGTGACCACTCTGAATCGAAGATTTCGTATGTGCTACAGAAACACTCGCCGAACAAGTATTGACGAAAGTATGATACTCTTCAAAGGTAGAAGTAGTCTCAAACAGTATAATCCAAAGAAGCCTATCAAACGAGGCTACAAACTTTGGTGTCAAGCCGACCAGAATGCATATGTTTCCGATTTTGAGATATATCAGGGTAAAAATGAAAATATAGAGGAAGAATTCAAAGAGTATGGTTTGGGTGAACGTGTCATATTGTCATTGACAAAACCTGATTGGGGCAAATACAAAATCATCTATGCAGATGACTATTTCATGTCCATTACTATACTGGAAAAGTTTCGCTTGAAAAATGTATTGTCTTGTGGAACCATTCAAAGCAAAAGGGTGGCTTTTCCTACAGATATGCATAATGATAAAAGTATGAAACGAGGTGTCTACGACTACCGGGTTTCTAATACTGATATTAGAGTTTGCAAATGGATGGACAATCGAGTTGTTCATTTTGCATCGAACTTTCACAGTACAGAAGAAACTATCGTAAAAAGGACACAAAAGGATGGTACTCGTATTGATGTGAAGTGTCCTTCAGTTGTTAGCGATTACAACATATGGGAGGAGTTGATCGAGCGGATCAACGCCGGGCTACTTACGGAATGAATCGCAGGTCTAGGAAATGCTGCTGGACATAGCTTTTGTTAACGCGCATGTAATTTACAACAAACTCTTTGATCCGTAACCACATTTGATTATGGACGATCAATTTCTCTGGGCTTTATGATGCTGACTAATAAGACCAACAAAGGATGCTCATCCACTCCTCCCATTCCAGAAAGAAGAAAATATAACTACAGTGTTCAAAATGGCATTCGGCTTGGGAATCGCGGAAGTCACTGGGTTGTTTATGAAAAAGTCCGTGCTAGATGTGAAATGTGCAGTTCCAAGTGTGTGCAAGCCAGACCACACAGTAAATGTTCTACACGCGGAGTTTTCTTGTGCTCCAATGAAAAAAAAAAATTGCTTCATGGAATATCATGAAATGTAAAAATTACACCTTTGTTTACTTTTTACTTTTTTACTTTTGTTTTCTTAGGTTTAGTTTCCTATGTAAAATATGTTTGCAGCTAGAGTATATAGTATTTTTCCGAATTAATAAATATTAAAAATTTTTTTGTACAAATTATTCCTGACGGTACTTTTGAGTCCAAAATTTTGAAAATTTTTAATATTCAGTCAAAATATTTGAAAAAATTCAGAGGTCTTAGTTACAAACCCAAAAAAGAAGAAAGCAAGAAAATTTAAAAAATTTTAATTATTATTGGGGTTGGGCACTAAAGGGTTAGTCTCTTCTGCAAGAGGATTTAAATATCAGAATTTTATAGCCCACACCTACATTTAATGTAATAAACTCTACTATAATTAATTACTAGCTTATTGTTACTTACTAGACCTTCAAAACCAGCTAACTAAATTTCTGAAGAATTCCTTAAAAGCTGCTACTCTAGAAACTTGCATAATTTGGTGTTTTAAAATACTAGGAGCAAGTATGATTCTACATAGGTTTTTAATAATTACATGCATCGGGGGTAAATTCCAACTGGGTAGGTTATTTGGGCCATTTCAGGGCATATGATTATGTTTATGGGCCGTTTTTGCACGATATATTTGCGAGTAAAGTTTAGAATAAATTACATGTTTGCAAAACGTTTATTTTGCGAGATTCAACCGAATTTAACGAACGTGGAGGGTAGCATAAAAACACCGCAATAATTTTAGCAACTCCATACGGAAATACTGCCGAATTCAGTGCTTTTTTAGGGGCGGTATGCCGGTAGCGTTTAAAAAATTTTATGCTTAGCAAACGAAATTTGCAGGAAAAGGCCATTAGAAGATTAATAAATTTTATATAAATGTGAATGGCAATTTTAAATCTTGGAGTTATTCCTGATCGAATTTTGCACGAAGGGATTATTGGTATCAAGATAACTGCCACGGAATCGAATAAATATTTAGACCAATTGACGCTTTGTACTTTTCGCAATTTTATGAACATATTTTCCAAATTACTGAAGGGTGAAAGTGACCCTTTCACGGTTTCTACACTGAATTAGCACGAATTAACATTAGTTGTAACTATCGCTGTTAGCTTTTGTGGTGTCGAACATTTCAATAGGTTTGTATTATATTGTATGTAAACATAACAAGAAAAAATAGTGTTATTTATTTTTCGATCAATATACAGTTATTTTTAAATTTTAAATTCAAAGTGAGTTTAGATGCGGAGCTAACTATAGAGAAACATGTTCATGAAAACATAATGCCACATCAGGCGGCAATGCAATCTTACAACTTATATCCTGAACGTTATTATTTATTATTTTCTGGTGTACAAAACCTATTGTCATCGACTACGGAACGTAAGCGGTGTCTTTGATTAGTTGCTGTAAACTATTACTTTAGGTTAATGATTTTTAGCAACTTGACTAATACATATCAATGTTATTCTTAAGATAACCCCTATTAGTTCTATTTGTTGAAAAATTGAGAGACACAGAATTTACGTCTGCAAAAATAACAACCTATACAACGTATTTTTACGCTCGTCGCAAGTTTGAGAATTTTTTGAAATATTCTTGGCTGAAGGGTTAGATAGAATACGAACCCTTCAGGAGGCGGACACGGTCTTACAGACCGATGGAATATGTGTAATATGTAACATATGGATTTAAATAATATAAAAAAAATGTTGCTCTTAATGGGTCCTTTATCGTTTCTAATTAGTTTACATAATCACATCGTGCCGGGAGGCCCAGCTCCAGATGGGACTATAGTGCCATGGAGAGAAAGGATGATATCATGCTTTTAGAAGATATATTACATTGATGTAGTGATACTCTACGAAGACTGTTATCGCCACACGCGTTAGTCTATGTGATGTTATTCAGTTATAGTTACGTTTCATATAATTTTGAAAATATCTGTAGGTAGTTCTTCCTTTTTCCTCTATCGGGTCCATATATCATAGATTTCAGAGACACTGCAGCCTAAGAGGCCTATTATGCTCACCTTGATCATCAAATCCATCCAATCTGTGATCTTGGTAACCTGTAGCATGCTTCACATGTTTCTCGCAGGGTGTATGCTGAAGTTTGCCCGAATATGCCTTATTCTGTGCTTACCAACGCACCGCAATTGTACGGAACGCGCATCGATGTTTTTATTGCCTCATTGCAGAGTCTATATGTGGGTCTCCATCAAATTGCTTGATCCTCCTCAGGTGTCTCTTAACAGCCGAATGTCTTGCTGGGAAGCCCGCAAGAATTCTAAGTTGCGTCCTGCTTGTTTAAACAGTTCTTCAAGTCTTTTGGAACAAGGTCGATTTATAAATAGTTTAGTCCTGGTCTGTTGGCCCAGTAGATTTGTTGTTGACTGCAAATATAATCACTTATATAGCTGCAAATTGTATTTTTTGCACCGCCAGGGCTGGTTCAGACACCCAGTAGGGACTTGTTGTTCCCAGCCTTGCGAGTTCATCTGTTTTTTAATTGCCTTCGACTACACAGTTACCTGGGACCAGAGTAGTCTGACCGTGTTCTGCCATGCCAGGTCATCCAGTTTTGCTTGGCACTCTCAGACCAATCTTGAGACCAATGCGCTCGATAGAACTTTCAGGGCTGCCTGGTTCTGGGAAGTTCTTTCTAATTTTTATGTTTATTATTACATTTTTGATAGTAAACGTTTAAACACGTTGACCATTTGTTTAAAAAATAATGCTAATTGAAGTTGACTACTTACTCCCAATTTTATTGACAAAATATCTCGAACAAAAATCATATTTCTACACCGTGTTCATGAATGATTCGAAAATATAATAGAAAAGCTGTCATGAATTGATACTAATTTCGACCATATTTCTAAAGGTATCTCTTAGACCGATGCGCCCCCCAATATTAAAAAGTTAAGATAACTGAAAAATATTTTTGAATAGCTGTTTTCTAAAGAAAATGTTTAGAGTAAAATTAAAACTGAACAACCTTGTACAGGTCGAGAATTGTGACTGGACGTATCGCTTCTCGTAGAGGATATTAAAATTCTCAACAACCACTATATATTTCGTAGTCACATTCAAATGTTGGAATTATTTAGTATTAAGTCGTATTACCTAGCACTGCTTAGCCTTTGTATTACTTGACGTTGTCTAGTATTTTGTAGCAGTACTTCACATTACTCTGAATTATATCACAGTTTGTCAAATTGGTTGAAATTACTTAGAATTATCTAGATTACCCAATACATAAGAAAACTTAGATTAGGTAATTAATTCCTCGATTTTTACAGTTGTAAATTCATTATTTTCCACGTTTTCTTTAATGATAATTATGCAATCACTACTGGAGTTATACCAGCTGCACAGTAAAGCTATTAAAAATTATACAACAAGTGAGT
>JABXWE010063481.1:0-10984 GCA_014611495.1 Limonius californicus
TTCAAACTTCCCTTTGTTGGGAATTTTAATTAAATTTTGTATTGAAATTGTGTTTTATAACCTCAAAATTAATGGTTTGTATTTGAGAGCAAATTGGTTCTTATTCAAGTTTCAATTGGATATACAAATATAAAGTAATCTAACTTTAAATGCATCAAGTGGTTATACTGATTAAGCAATACTAAAAAGTTAAATTTTTGATTATTCAAAAATAAGTGCATTAGATGACAATTTTATTAAATATGATCGTTTCTCCTAAAAGCCAATTGATTTTAATTGATGCTATTTTTGGTTTTATTGTAATATGGTTTTGTATAATTTTTCATACTAGCAGGATCTGTTTTGATTATTTTTGGACACTATATCGTTAGCTCAGGAAAAGAAATGACACTTTAAAAAGTTCCCTGTAAGGAAGAGTTTTTAGTTTTATTACTTTTATAGTTTAAGTACCTAATTACTTAAAGTTATGGTTTTTATATTTATTTTAATAATTATAATTGATTTTAATATGGATTCGTTTTTTTTTGTATTGTCTCCTTATTCATTCCAGTTTTACACATACGGCTTTGCTATTTAAAATCAAAAATTATTTTAGAGTGACCTAGGGTAGAGATAATTTGTTCAGCATTAAAAGATGCGTCTAAGTGATTTACTTTTATGAATACTAAAACCATTTTCCATTGAAGTAAGCAAAAATGGTTTAACAATAGTTGTCCGAATTAATGGTGGCTACCCATCACTTTGACAGCTGAAAATGGGCAACTGTGATAATTATTGTTTATATTTGTATTTGTTTCTTTTGATCCAAGCTTTTATTCGCTAATGATTGTTGTTAGTTGTCACTATTAGTTTTGCCAATTTTTAAGCATTTTTGTTTAAGGGGAATTCAAGATTAAATGTACTTCTTTCACACCGGCAAACCATTATACATATTTCCTTCCTTGTCCTTCCCAGGGCCTAGGGCTATTTTCCTGAACACTGCAAAATGAATTGTAGCCACTATAAAAGACAATATGTGTAGTATACCACATAATAAACTGGTTACAGAGCCTTGGCATTGTTCCGATTTTATGAAAATTAAATCAATCCTGATATTGAGGTATTATAATTTTTGGGTACATCGCCTACTAGTTAAAAAAATCGAACGTCAAAAGGGTGCATAGTAACAGCTGCGGCGACATATTTTGGGCCATTTTGGTAGCCCCATAATTTTATGAAAAATGGTTGAAGTGTTTGAAATAGCTAATCACTGTATACAGTTTTTAATACTTGATGAATAAATTATTTCTCTTGTATTGCTATAAAATAATCAGGGCAACCAATATTTACAACTGTTTATTTTCCATGCTAAAGTCATTGCTCAAATCTAAATCAAGACCGTATATGCACAATATTATATTTTTCTATGCGGCTTAAGGATTTACAATAATATGAAAAGTTCCATATTTTTTTTAATTAGCCTAAATGTTTTAGAGTACTGTACAGTTTCGTGGAAATATAGATAAGATTTCCTGTTGTCAAAAATAAAAGACCAGGTCATCAAATCATAGTTTCAAATCTAGTGATTTCGAGAGGAGATTTTTGAAATTGAGAAGAATTCACTATCCTGTTCCTGAACAGTTCTGACATTGTTCTCAAAGCGTCACCTTTAGCAGTCATATTCTGTAAAAATATCACTTTCTTTCCAAACAAACCACATATACAATGTTAAATACTAAGATCTTTGTTGTATGATTAATATTTAGTGCTAGAATCAGTTGTGTTAATTATAGGTTTGTTATTATCTTTATACAGACAGACAGATATAGAGATCTTAAAGTGGTAAATATAAAACTGTTGAATTGTGACAAAAGGATTTGCTTTTGCATACAACTCCGCTCTTTAATTAACACAATACTTAAACAGAGAATATAATTATTAGTTTATTTTAGTTACATTACACAGTAATAGAAGACTCATTAATAATTAATACAAATGTTATGTAAAAAAAAACACTGTAAAATATATTAAGTAAGGAAACGTGGCTTTTGAGATTCTTTCTTATTCATACAAAACAAACTCAAAAATGGTTTCAATGCTTTTTAAAAGTACACAGATTTAATATTTTGTATTATTATATGGATAGCTTATTCTATGAATTACCAAAGCAATATTCGTTTACTTAGACATAACTGGATTTATATTTATAAATTGATTTACAAAGTTCAAACATTATAGGTAGTAAGTTGAAGTTTGTGAAGTTGTATTATTGAGGAAGTTTAAATCTTGCACAAAACTAAATTAATTGCAGTTTCAGGGACATACAGTAAAGTGCAGGACATGGATGAGATAACCAGAAACTTGCATAGTTTCCGGATGGACCATGACTACACCCCGCTTACATCTCCACGCCGTCCCAGTCTTGTAGAGGAGGTACCAGAAATAGACGAATTAGCACAAACTTTAAGTATACTTGAAGGATCAAATAATGAACCACTACTAACGCGAGTGTCGCCAGTAAAGGTAGTCAAAACTGGACTCAAAATAACCCCTAAGCGAATTGTACCTTTAAATACACAAACAAGCAAAAACAAAATCAAAACAACACAGAGCACTATGATTTTCAAACAACCAATTAAAACTCCTGTGAAAGCTAAGATTGTAAAACAAAAGCCAGTGGAAGATGATGAACAAGAGCAGGATGAAGAAAGTTACAGCGATGAAGATTTTACCATGGAGTCTGAAGAGTCTGATGACGATGCAAATGATTCAGATTTTGAAATAGATGAATTGGCAAGGACGAAACCGAGGAAAATATCTCGAACTCGGGGAAGGGTACAGTCTGAACCAGCTTTAGACTTGCAAAGAGCAGTTAAAATGCCAAAAACTATAAAAACATTTCCTCCTAAAACAAATGCTGCGAGTAAAACAGAACCAGAACCACCTAAAGTGGAGAAGCCCACTGAAGTTCCTGCTGAGAGTAAAGGCCTCGACAAGAAAGCTCTACCAAAGAAAGAAAAGAAAACTCCTAAACCAATACCTGATGATTTTGCATTGTTCTCAACTCCAGACATAATAAGGAGGGTTGGAGGGAAACAAGACAGTGTCACAACCCCAACTACGCCGACCACCCCAAATACCCCGAATACACCTGAATCTCCTAAATCTCTGAAGCCTGCAAGAATATTCCCTGAAAGTCCCAGTAAATCTTCCTCACAACGTAGCAGTCTCGATTCAAAAGAAAAGCGACTCAGTACTGACACTAAAGCTGTTGTTGCTGAAAAAGAAACTCCACTTAAGCATCCCTCACATCGCCTTAGCTTAGGTTCAGAAAATAAAAATAAGGAAAGGCGGCACAGTTTAGATGTGAAGATGCGAAGGCAAAGTGTTGATGTAACGAATAAAATCGATTTTAGGATAAATGTAGAAAGAACACATGAAATCAGGAAAGTTCAAGCAATTCCATCAGATGCAAATTCAAGTAAAGCTGAGAATCATGTGACAGTGCAAAGTCTTGAGGAGTCATCAGGTATGTAACTTGTTTAGTGTTTAGAATATTCTGTACAGGATGAGTCAGACATCACAGTGCAAGCCAATCCGGCAATTTCAGGGTGTGCAATTACAGGGTGTTTATACTAATACTAACTAGATAATTACTCTGATATTCTTTGAACCATTAACTGTTATCATAATTTGCTATATATATATATATATATATATATGCATACAAGGTAGGTAGTCACTTCCAAAGTAGATATACACCGAACGTTGTCACTTCATATATAACGTAGTGACTTCCATTTTTGGAAGTCACAACGTTTTCCTTGGTTTTTTTACGAATTTCAAAACTACAGGGTACGTAATGCCTAAATACAAAAAATGTTGTGGAAGTGACTATGACCTCCCATATCTGCAGATCGGTCTTTTAGTTCAGCTATAGACCGCTGGCGCTGGTGTCGCTTCGTTAACGTGAGAAACGGTCAACACGAAGTCACTTCCGTTAATGAGAGGGTATCTTATCACTTCCGTTTATTGGCAACGCTGTTTTCGCAACTACCTTGATTTGCATTAAGAATAAAATTGCGCTGGTAGTTTAAATGGCTGGTAATATTTGCTGTTTACACATCATTCCCGCTACTTTTTGCGATCGCTACCGGGGCTTCCCCGTTGAAGATGTGAAAGTTTGATGGTTTGATGAAGTTTAAAGGTTAAGATGTGTTCTCGAGGCAATTTATTAATGGCGCTAACACATAAAAAAGTAAAAATACAGCTATTTGTATCTAGAAGTAAAATGAATCTCTTTGTTAATCCACAAAGTAATTTGCCCGTTTACAGTTTACACCGAGTCTTATATAAATGGTAATTTGATGTAATGTTTAATTCTTTGTTAAACTGAACAAAATCGCATCAGACTTTGTTTAATAATTAATAAAATGCCATTAGAGCTATCAAGTTTATACGATTCTGTTTCGCCTAAAGGTTCCCCTACACACGCAATTATATTGCTCAATAGTTGGTTGTGCAATTGCTAAATTTGATATTGCGTAAAGATATTGTCCGTTTATACCATATATTGTTTAAAGATTGAGCACATTTGAAATTTCATATACAATATTCAGTGAGATGGTGCGTGTGACACGATGACAACAACTCAAGAGCGCAAATTTCTGTCGGAATTTATAAATTTTGATGGGCAGTATCCGATGTGCGGTAAGGAATATTGTGATAGAAATAAGAAGAAAGAAGTTTATAAGATTTTGGTAAAGAAGTACAAGGAATTTTGGCGAAAATGCAAAAAATGATAAGGAGAAAAAAGTTAATAGTTTTAAATACCATCCTTTGGACCAACGCCGTTTTTTGGTGTTTTGCAAGCAAAACTTAATACAACATATTTCTCCTTTTTTCGACTTCCTATTAACTCTCTTTCCAGAACTCAACTGAATATTGCGCAAAAATATTGAATCGTGTAGGGAATACAAACTTTGTGCAATAGAGTTGCGCAAGCAGAAATTGTGTTATATCGTGGCGTGTCTAGGGTGGCCTTAACAAAAATTTAAAGTTGTACAAGACTGGCCGGTAATTTATTTTAATACAGTTAATACATAATCTTTTCATGTACATATCAAGATCTTATTTGGGTTAGTTTAGTTTATTGATTAGGAAGATGTTTACAAATAATATTACATTACCTACGTCTGTAACAAAATTAGAATAAAGCTTTCTAAATTAACAAATAATAATAAGTCATTTCTAGTTCATGTTAATTATTTAGCCGTATACTATCAAGTTACTCTCAGAATCATCATTTCCCGTACAAGTTATTCAAACTTCAATGGTCAAGCGGGTCCCGAAAACATGTAAATAATTTGTTAAAGAGCAACTTTCATGCCAAAAAAATTTAAGTGACTTCGGCAGAATTAAACTTAGAACAAAAAAACTTGTTTTTTCAAACTGCATTTATTCGTTATTCAGTCTTGAATAAATTTTATTATTTTTTCCAAATTCAAGAATATTTATGATAATACTGAATCCCATTGAAAAAAGTTATACTTTAACAGTAGAAATATACATGAAATCTACGGTTATTCAAAAGAAAGTTACAATTCAAAGTTGCCATAACTGTTTAAAAACACAACGGATAAGCAAACTAAAAACACATTTGTATACGTAAAGTAATGGGGTTTGTTCATAGATTGTTTTTTTTTAATATTTTGATTATCATGAGAATGAGTTTATTGATAATCTCTCAGAAATCATTTTCGTGCTTATTAAATTTTTAAAACTCGTAGTTTGCTGTGTTTTATAGATATTTATGCAATTAGGGAGATATGAATATGTTGTTTTCCCTGAGGTTAACATGGATCGAGGGCCTCTGGACCGAGGTCTGTAAGTCAACGGAAGGTAAAAAACATGAGTATCTGCCGTGGAGCATACATTATTTTATTTATTAGCATTACGAAAATTGTTTATTAAAAACTTTCACGTTTCCAAAATGTCATTCTAAAAATAAAAATCTGTCAGCAAAATCAGGGATTGTTTAAATGTACGGTTGCTTAGAGATTGTTTGTAGTTGCATGGTTACCACGAGATTGATGGGGAAATAATTGGAAAAATCCCACTGGAGTTATGAGTGCCTTTTAATGTTGCCGGCCTCGGTGGTCTAGTGGTTAGCGCGTTTGGCTTTAGATCCGAGGAACGCGGGATCGAACCTGGCTGAGGTCGGCGAGATTTTTCTAGCGGGGAAAAATCTGAAAATGCGCCTTCTGTCGGATAAGAAGTAAGCCGTAGGTCCCGTGGCACTACGATGTGTAACACGTTAAAAATCACTACTGGAGTTGGAATTGCCCCAGATAGGCAAAATTCTTAGTTAGGATGTACAATGGGTCAAATGTGGCCTAAGTGCATAGAGATGCTTGGAAAACCGCGTCCTAGATCTCGCTCTTTCAAAGCAAGCAAGCAAGCCTTTTCATGTTTCGTATCCATGACGAAAATATACAATATCATGATTAATTGATTGATTTGAAAGAGCGACATCGAAGACGCGGTTTTCCAAGCATCTCTATGCACTGCAGCCATCATTGGCTTATTGTACATCCTAACTAAGAATTTTGCCTATCTGGGGTAATTCCAACTCCAGTAGTGATTTTTAACGTGTTACACATCGCAGTGGCACGGGACCTACGGCTTTGCTTCTTATCCGACAGAAGGCGCATTATCAGATTATTCCCCGCTAGAATAATCTCGCCGACCTCGGCCAGGTTCGACCCCGCGTCCTTTGGATCTAAAGGCAAATGCGCTAACCACTAGACCACCGAGACCGGCTCAACAATATTATACTGGTAATGGATTAAGATGTTTTTGAATGTACAAGTTAAAATCGATCTTATTCATTGTTATTATAGTTATCTAAAGAAACGGGTTTTTCTAAATACTCCTACGACTAGGGACGAACTGAAAAATTCAAATTCAATTTGACAACAAACTGACGATATTTAACTAGATCTGCTGGAAAATCCTGTTCACAACGTAAAAGAAAGACTGTTGCTTGGTGAAGAACAAAATGGTGGACATATTCAACATTTAAACTAATTTCAGTAAACCCCATTGATTTACGAATACAAATGTGTTTTTCGTTTGCTTATCTGTTGAGTTTTTAAAAAGTTATCACAACTTCAAAATGTAACTTTCTGTTGAATAATCTTATACAGTGCGTACGAAAAGTATGGAATAAACTCATCTTACTCGAAACGAATAGTCATTTGCAAATATCCTCGGACACGTCAATTTTATTTCATAAAAGCACACATTTTTATAGCAAATTCAATTTCTGACTGTCATTTGTTTTTGAGTGATGACGTCATCATCTTTCTTTTTAAATGGCAACTCCTATGTTTTTTGACGGATTCGGACAGAGGACATTTTTCTGCGTATGGCACTGTAAAAAAGTGGCATGTTGAAGAAGAAAGTCTTCGAGATATTTGAGAAAGTTTCAAAACCATGGAATAAATTTGTTAAAATGAAAGGAAAAGAAAAACGTAGAATAAAAATTAAAGATTAGAGAAAAGCCACTTTATTAGTTACAAATTAAATTATTTTACTAAACTAAAATAAAAAATAAAATAATTACAATAAATGTTCAAATTGCTGTTCGTTAACTTCCTGACAATGGGCCAGCCGATTCCAAAATTCTTCTACAACATTTTCGATCACGCTCGCTTGAATTGATGTAGTAAGCATACGTAATCGATTTTTTAAGTCGCCTAAATGTAGAGGTTTATTTTGGTATACTTTGCTTTTCACATAGCCCCACAAGAAAAAATCTAAAGACGTGAGGTCCGGGGATCTTGCAGGCCATTCGATCGCGCCTCGTCTTCCAATCCATCGCTGAGGAAAGACGTCATTTAGATAATTCCGTACAGCCACTGTATAGTGTGATGGAGCTCCGTCTTGCTGATACCAAATTGTTGGATGTGGAAGGTCAGGATCGTCATGGTTTGGAAACAACACGGCAAGAGCAGGTATCTGATCATCTCGAAGGAAGGTCAGATACATATCTCCAGTTAAATTACCGTCGAAGAAAAACGGTCCAATCAACCACACGGTTTCCAATAATACCAACCCAAACGTTAATTTTTTGTGGAAATTGGGTATGTGTTCAGTTGCCCAAAACCTTGTATTCTGTCTATTAACAGTGCCGTTCAAATGAAATGTTGCTTCATCGGAAAATAAAATGTCTGTCAGTCGTATTCGATTTTCAATAGTATTGTTCATCATTGTTTCACAGAATTGGATTCGCCGATATATATATTGATACCTGTTAAGTTGTCACTTCCGACTAATAGAGGAGGCGACCTGACGTCCGGGTTTTCCACTTACCCTATCTGCACAAAATTTACTATTTATTACTGAGGGGAACTTCTAAAATATGTCCAGCAAAAGAGGGGAAGACATTTAGAAAGTTTTTTTCATATATATATTGTATATATACAAGATACAAAGTCACTTCCATACATATGCCCTTGGCGGCGTGCATATATAGAAACAATTATAACATAATTACTTCCAGCAGGGTTGCCATATATCTCGGAAGTCACTACGCCTATTTCTTATTGCAGTTCCTATCGAGTTTGTTAAAAATACAGCTTCTCATAAGTTCTTGTGAGTTAGTAAGTTGTAATTAGTAAAAACGATATATTGTAATAGAAATTTTTTATTTTGCATTAAATTTATAACATATATGAAAAAAGCGGAAAAATATAAAGTTATTTATTACTGTAAGCTTATTTTTTTAAAATGTTGTATTTTTGATTTTGATTTTATAACAGGGACTGTTCTGTTCATTTTTGTGTTTCTTATAAATTCTTTTATTTCCGCCCCCAAAGGAAAGGTGTTTTTTCGGATGAAAAACTTAAATAGATCCTGAATTAGCTTACTTTCTTCAATAGAAGAAAAGGGAAAAGCTCGGCAATGTTTTATTGGTTAAAGTATCAAGAAATTTGATTTCGTCTTCACTTAATTGCTCGGGATCGGCAAATCTTTGCGGTTCCACAGGAAGCTCCTCAAAATTGCTGTTATGAGTCTATTCCTGCGGGTATTAATTTTTTTTTAATTTAAAAGTAAAAACGAAAGAACTACTTACTTGTCCAACACCACTTTTAAATTACCTACTACGTTTTTTTAAAGCTAACTTCTGTTATTACTTTCATACTACATTCATGTTTTAAGTTAATGTCCAAAGTGTTTTCAGTCTCGTTTGTTGGAAATTTATCTTGAAGTTTTAAGTTCACATTTTCTTTTTTATCAAGGCTTTTTGTTTCTATGCACCTTAAGTTTACGTCCCTTCCCTTTTCAAATTTTTTTGCTTCAACTTTTGTTTTAAGTTTTAAGTTTACTTCCTTCATTTTTTCAAGTTCTCTTGTTAGTTAAAAATATAATAATAACACTATGTTTCTAATAATACAATACATTATTCATTTTCTTATATATTTTGTAGACAGAATGGATGTAAACACCTATTTTGAACATACAGTGCGTATGAAAAGTATGGAATAAATTCATTTTACTGGAAACGATTAGTTTTTTGCAAATATCCTCGGACACGTCAATTTTATTTGATAAAAGCACACATTTTTATAGCAAATTCAATTTCTGACCATCATTTGTTTTTGAGTGATGACGTCATCGTCTTTTTTTTAAACGGCACCTCCTATGTTTTTTGACGGATTCGAATAGAGGACATTTTTCTGCGTATGGCACTGTAAAAAATGGCACGTTGAAGAGGAAAGTCTTCGAGATATTTGAGAAAGTTTCAAAACCATGAAATAAATTTGTTAAAATGAAAGGAAGAGAAAAACGTATAATAAAAATTAAAGATCAGAGAAAAGCCACTTTATTAGTAACAAATTAAATTATTTTACTAAACTAAAATAAAAAAAAAAAATATAATAACAATAACAAATGTTCAAATTGCTGTAATAAATTGTATTATCTGTCGCATTGATTGACAGGTGCCTTATCTAGCCACATGCTCTCCTTAACTGTACTTGCATTTTGCAATGGCCCATTTAACCAAAAAACAACGAATGGATATTTTGATGATGGTCGGTTACGGAGATTATACGCGTACCCATCAAGTCGTCGCGCTCTTCAATGAAAAGCATCCCGAAAGACCTATCACACAATCAGCAGCGAGTAAAATTGAGAAGTTTCGGGAAAATGGAAATGTCAGAGATATTGTTAAGAGTGGACGCCCCAAAGTCGAAGAGAATGTTAAATTGAATGTGCTTTTACACGTGCAGAAAAATCACCATGTAACTTGTCGTCAGATTGCTGCGGATAACCAGATAAGCATTTTTTCGGTATCACATATTTTGAAAAAGAAAAGTACCATCCGTATAAAGTTAGTTTGGTGCACGAATTAAAACAGGATGACTTTGATTGGCGAATCCAATTCTGTGAAACAATGATGAACAATACTATTAAAAATCGAATACGACTGACAGACATTTTATTTTCCGATGAAGCAACATTTCATTTGAACGGCACTGTTAATAGACAGAATACAAGGTTTTGGGCAACTGAACACATACCCAATTTCCACAAAAAATTAACGTTTGGGTTGGTATTATTGGAAACCGTGTGGTTGATTGGACCGTTTTTCTTTGACGGTAATTTAACTGGAGATATGTATCTGACCTTCCTTCGAGATGATCAGATACCTGCTCTTGCCATGTTGTTTCCAAACCATGACGATCCTGACCTTCCACATCCAACAATTTGGTATCAGCAAGACGGAGCTCCATCACACTATACAGTGGCTGTACGGAATTATCTAAATGACGTCTTTCCTCAGCGATGGATTGGAAGACGAGGCGCGATCGAATGGCCTGCAAGATCCCCGGACCTCACATCTTTAGATTTTTTCTTGTGGGGCTATGTGAAAAGCAAAGTATACCAAAATAAACCTCTACATTTAGGCGACTTAAGAAATCGATTACGTATGCTT
>JABXWE010063484.1:0-19037 GCA_014611495.1 Limonius californicus
TGCCGATTTGCTGGCTCATCGACAAAATCCAAATATTTCGGAAAGCAAACTTTTCTTTAACTTTATTCATTCGTCCGTCGTAACATTTTTCTAAATTATTTTTATGTAATGTTGATTCATTAGGCAATGTGGCAATTACAGTATTTCTCTAAAAATTGACGTAAAGCGGGCACCTGTAGTTTATTCCAGGGTATATATGCTTGTGCCATACTCTTGGAGCGATCAACATAAAACTGATTGTGATTTTCAAAAGTATTTTTACATGAACATCCAGCAGTCGCATCGAGAAAAAAAGGACTGTTTCACTTTTCCGTTAACCCTTTCTTCATTTTCTTTGTGACCATTAGTTCTGATGTGCTGATCAATTTGATACTTTTGATTGCAAGTAAACGGTCAATTGCTTTATTTTAGAACAAGAAAATGCATTAAAAATATTTTATTTGCCTTTTTGAACACCCCTTGCAGTAAACTGTTTTCCAATCGGTAAATAAATGCTGGGAAACTTTAATCCACTTTTGTAGAAGGGAAGATTTTGAACAACTTGATTTTGGCATTGTTCTTAATGTAAATAAACACAATTGTATCTTCTAATTTACATTTTGAAAAACAATCTACACTACTAATGAACTGCACTGCTTCTGGCCACCTACTTGCAATGTTGAGTAAGCTTTCACTAATTGCTGACAAAGTTTATTAATTATTGTAAAGAAATTGAGGAAACCTAAAACCAGGTAGGTACCTTTTAAGTGGGTATTCCCTACAATTATGAAAGATTCTCGATTTGTCTGGTCATTCTAACAGAACACCTAGCAAGTTTTTAGGATTTACTACTATTGTAAGACTTTAGAAGCTTAATCGTTTAAAAGATTTTCAAACCTTTGTTGTCTAAGAATAAGTATAAAAAAATAAAAGTTGCATTTTACAATCACTAATAGCGGGTTGCTACGCATTTTTGCCTTTTAAAAATCCCAGGAATTTGAAACCCTACGTTTTAAAATTTAAGAAAAAGTAAGGAATATAGAAAATAACTACGAAATATGCTGCTATATCACGAAGTATGTAAAATATGCGAATATGCAGCACACTTCCTAAATATGCAATTATATGCGAAATAAAACTTTGTAAAGTAGCTCATTTTATGCTAAAACGTAAATATTGCAAATTTTGATATTCTATTTAACAGCAAAAATAATATGTGAATACATATAAAACCGTACCCTGCTTATCACTAATGAGTATTTGAAATTGAGCCTCTGTATTCACTGCCAGATACTCCGTTTTATCTACGTTTATACTATTCAAACTACACAATGCCCAAAGTTTCAACTATCTCGGAAGCACATTAGAGGGAAAGGGGAGTTGTCAAGCAGACGTCAAAGTGAGAATTGGTAAAGCACAAACCTCCTTTAAAATGTTACAAAAAACATGGACAGCAAACGAACTGTCAAGAAATACCAAGATCCGAATCTTCAATACAAATATAATGAGACAGATTTATGGAACA
This sequence comes from Limonius californicus, assembly GCA_014611495.1. Classification (NCBI taxonomy): domain Eukaryota; kingdom Metazoa; phylum Arthropoda; class Insecta; order Coleoptera; family Elateridae; genus Limonius; species Limonius californicus. The sequence continues at coordinate 1,505 of JABXWE010063484.1, forward strand.
TTACGGGACAAGAACCCATCCATTTAAGTATAAACAGACGCCGATGGAACTGGATCGGACACACCTTAAGAAAACCAATCTCGGACATAACAAGACAAGCTCTCGAGTACACGCTAAAAGGAAAAAGGAAGCAGGGCAGACCAAACTTGACATGGAAAAGAAATGTATTGAAATAATGTAAGGAGATAAATGTAACATGGAACCAAGTAAAGCAAGCAGCCCAAAATAAAGACACCTGGAAAACTCTCGTCAACAAGTTGTGCGCGAATGCCGGAGATATTGTAGAAGATTAAGCACATCAAGTTTGTTATGTTCGTAACCCGTTAAAACTTGTTAATGTGTTAAAAATAAAGTGTAAAAATTCAATTAAACCAAACCAAAGCGAAAGTGAAATTGTGAATTATTACATTAGTGCAAGACTGACAACCTTGGAGTAATTTATTCGAACTGTCTTGAAACGCCTGTGAAGGCGCCCTATAGTTCTTCGCGACTCAAAGGACTGATGATGATACTATTCATGGAGGTTTCCGAGAAATATATTCTAAGTCTTAGTAGTCTTGCGTTGAAGAAGGTGTTCCATATCTTCAATTGTACTGTATGTACGTATTAATCAATCTGTCTCCATTGTCCTTGATCGTCATCACTCCGAATTGGCCCACTACTTCGTCATTTTTTCTGATTTCTAATCGATAGTTCATGTCTGTCTTTTTCCTGATCCTATCTAATTCGTCTGTTACAGTCTGACAGAACTCGTCTTTCAAGTACGTTGGCTTATTATCTGTCGGAGCATAAAGTGCGAGTATAACTATCTCTTTGTTGTAAATTTTCATGATTAATCTTAAGCATCTTTCTGACACTGCCTCAAAATCGACTATTTTTTTGCAATGCTTCTGCTTTGGCATGTTCCGATTTGGGGACGCCCGACCAGTATATTTCATAATTTCTCTCGTTTTGTCCCATGAATTTTTCGTTTGGTTTCAGTTAGGCATACTATATCCCATGTTGAGTTTATCTATTTCATTCCATATTTCTTGTTCTTTATTAGATATTCCTCGTACATTCATGAAATATGAAACAAAATTTATAGCACAGGTGGTGTTATTCTCGCTATTCTCTACAGTTCATCTTAATACTTTAATTTATTTCAAGTGTTTCGTGTATTTCTTTTATTGTGTTTGTTCAATTTATATTATATCTTTTTTTGTCTTCTGGCTTGCAGCTACTACTTTGTTAATGCCAGTCGTATTTTCTTCGCATCCACTTTCATAATCTTCCCCATTGTAAAAGTAAATGTTGTATTTCAGAAAGCAACATTAATATTTGTTATTTACACAGAATCATGTTTTGTTCAAGTTTTAAATCAGCTCTTTGTTATAAAAAATGCTACGTAATTTATTGTTTTGACCTTGGCTTTTGTAATTGGCATGTTGGAATTAGTTACACAGTCAGTATAATGAAGCCACCCTACATGGTATGCTTTGCTGTCTGCTGCCTGTTTTCAACAGCAGTAATTGCGGTAAGTATTCTATACTTTATTTTCACGGTTTAGTGCACGATTGAAGAAGTGGGGCTAGAAATGTTAGCAAACCAGAAGTTACTGAAGCTTATATCAGCTTATTTTTTATCTCACGGAATTCACTTCGTTAGTTAGTTAACTGTAATACGTTGGATGTGTATTTCTTATTATTATTATTTCTTATTATTATAAATGGTATATACAGTCCCTCTTAACATAATTATACAAATTTAGTCACATTAATTTGTACTATTTGAGAATTAATTTCTAGTATAAAGTCGATTCGATAATCTTGAAGTATCTTACGTCTGCTAATAAATTGTAAGTTGTAAATTAATCCATGCTCTTAAGAAATACTGTATGCTTGACAAAGTATATTTCACAAATAAGTCAGTTTTGAATTTAGAGGTAGAAGAGATGCCGGAAGACTTACAAAACCATGAAAACATTAGCTGGAATAGGTTTATTAGCCTAGACCTTGCAGTTAATGGTTATGATGATGATATTTTGTTTACTGATGTCGGTTCCCTGCTTTCAGCGACCTTGCTGTACTGAAAATTATATTTTGATCTACCACCAATAATAAAATTCGACATTTACTTTTCATTGACGTACACTTTACATCAGTTTACGCATTGCTTTGTGCCGTCTGTTCTAGTAAATCAAATGGGATTGAAATGAGCTACAGGAGAAATTTTTGTTTAAATCAAAATAGACCCTTATGTATTTTTCCATTTTAATCAGCATACCTATATTGTTCTTTGTTATTTCAAGAGAAACTGGCCTTAATCTATTTCCGCCTTTACAGCAACTGCCCAACTATCACCAAGATGACTATGATGTGAAATTCGAACGAGCAGAGGTTATATGGTACAACAAGTCCTATCTCAAAGATGTCAATATTAGTTTTCCTTTCCACAACAGGACCCAGAGAGTATGCAATGCAAGTGTATATTTGCTGATCGATCAAAAATCAATTGATCTTGTGGTATCTATTTTGCTCTATAAATACTTTAAATATTTCATAGCTATACACTCCGTAATTTTTGCTAAACTAATCCATCTAAAACTTTTACCATCCTAGGCCGCACACTTCGATACGTAATATGGTTTTAAATAATCTCATGTAAAAGTTGTTTGCCAGGTTCCGCGTAAAAAGTACAGTATTTATGAAAAGAAATTTTTACTCTGTGTATAATCAACATATATCACTCTCAAATTGTTACGACATGCCAATGAGAGTTAGCAGTTTATGAATTATGAGTTATGAATTATTGTCATAAATTCTGCACTCTTTAGGCGTAGAATCAAAAACGATTACAACGCGCTAACACTTTTACCATTTTGTATCTCGGACCTAGGTAGGAAATAATTTATGCGGGTTAGTAACCTCACTGCATATAAATACAGGGTGTTTTAAAATTTTATCCCATGCGAAAGATGGTTAAAATAAGCGTTAAACTGAACCCAAAATTACAAACAGGACCGGTGTATGGCTTCTCAGTACCGATATTCCAGTAATTCGGGGACCGCAGTAGAGTAGTGGCCGCAACGCTTGGCTTCGGAGTCGTTCTAGCAAAGTCGCTCAGGTTCGAATTCTGAGCACTGCACCTTCCCAGGGTGTTTGTAGTGTCTTGGGCATAGGGTTTTTCAAGCGTGGGGCATGTTGGACCCGTGAAAAGTACGAAATGTGCTGAGTCGGGAAAAGTTGGGTGGGATGAGAATCATGAGGTTGCCTTTAACACGATTCTTTACAAAAAATTTTGTTAATAATAACCTTTTTTCACAATGTTTCAACAACGTTCATATAAGCATGGCATGGTATGTTGATTAAATCACATTAAAATGAGCATGTGATTAACTGAAGGATTTCTTTTTATGATGTATATAAATGCTAATTAAAATTTATTACAAAATGTTTCAAAAATATTCGTATTTAATTTATTTAACTGAATAACAACAAACTCAACAGCATAATTGTTACAATGAATATTTAAATGTGCGTCCATCAGTTTCTATGCATAATCTTACCCCTCGAATTAAATTTTCTTGAACGTTTGGTAAACTATATTCTTCAGACAGCTTCAGAAAAAACCACGAGAACGTGGAACTCAAATTACAGGACCTCCACGACCTATCCAGCGATTGGGAAAATTGAAGTGTGACCACTCCCGAACGTTAGCTGCAAAATGTGGTGGTACACCTTTTAATTACAACCATAAATGTGCCTATTCATTCAATGGTAATTTTTCTACTTGCTCTTCAAAATCTTCATTTAAGAATGCCATAAATCATCACATAGAATTATGCTGAGAAACAAAATTGGTCCTAATGCCAGATGATTTAAAATACCAGCCCAAACGTTAAATGAAAATCTACGTTGATGCGTTGAACACCCTTGGGTTTTCAGCTGGACGATGTGAATATTAACACATCCGTTTCTCCTAAAATTACACTCATCTGTCAAGAGAATTTAAAAAATAAAATTTGGATCACCATCATTTTAATTTGTTAGCCAGTAACAAAATATCAACCTTCTTTGGTAATCTTCTGCTAGAAAAACTTGCACTTTTGTGAAATGATAAGAATGTGAACCCTTCCTGGGTCAATACTGTAGAAACCTGACAATGATTTACCCCCAAATAAGCCGGTGCTGCATCCTGGGGTGTTGATAACAAAATCTAAAATCGCTTCCTGCGTTTCTGCTGTTTTCGGTCTACCTAAAAATGTTTTGTGAGTTGGATGACTTAGACCAGGAAACTGTGCAGCGTAGTCCCTTTCGGCAACTCTAGCATTCTACCATCACGCCCAAAGATCATATACATGTCAGCATATTCTTCGAAAGTGCATTGCATCTACATATAAGCTTCGTTAACATACGGCAATATATTTGTGAATGTAACTAAAATAATTTCCAATTCAATTTAATATAAAAAAATAAACCTAGAGAGCAGTTAATTATGCTAGCTGGAAACAAGTATGGTATTGTGAACTAATTATCAAAAAGCAATTTAATTCTACAGGAAATTGGTGAATTTAGGAAATAGAGAAAAATGTATAAATAATAAAGTATTATTTTGTTGATTGGGAAATACATTTAAAGAATAGCAATGAATCCCTTAGCTTTCCAATTATCTAACTTGCTTACTTTAGATAACATAACAAAATGATGGAACTGGAATTAACTATAGATAATAATAAGAATATTTAATCGCTGCAAGTGGTGATCTACAGCAATAAAATATTATCAGACCCATATTATTAAATATTCTTACCCCAGTTATTATTGTTATAATAGCACAGAGACACAGTACACTAGGCAGCTTCATTATTTTAACAAACATAATATATTTAATTCCGACGTTTTAAGTGAATATAAGGAAGTGATGTAACGCTCATTGTTTGGACTTTAATAATTAAAACATGCGTGGTAGAAATGATAAATACATTAAAAACAGGATAAAAATCAGTATAAATAATCTGGCAAAATTATTATTCTAGGATATTGTCCTAAAAAGACCTTGGCACTTACTGGCGAAAGTTAAAATGTCGGCGATGATTTTCATTGTATGGTAAATTTATTGGAACAATATTTTAAATTGGTAAACATAATGAAATTATATAAAATAAACACACGTTTGTAGAATAGGAGACGTTACTGTACTTCTTACTTCCGAAATTTGTAAAACATAATATTGGTTATCTATATAGGGTGCACAAAAATTGTATAATTGTATATAGTAGTGCTCATCAAAATAAGAAAACAGTTCTGTTAGGCCCCTTTTTTTCTCTCTTCTCTAATATTGGTTGAGGTCCAAAATCGACCGCGCAGCTTCGCCTCTGGTCTGGTAGGAAGTTAACGATAATTGACACACGTTAGCGTCTCGCAAAACCCACTCGGAGAAGGGTGCGTTCAAATACAATAAAATTTAGAAAAATTAAATAAGATACAAAACTCCGAGAACGCAATATAACCCCTTCGTATGACGCACCCTATATATTGTGTACGTAAAATTGGTCCCACATAAAAAGTAACTTACTACAATAATAATTAGTATTTAATTAAAACCCGCAGACAATTTTCAAAATTATGAATTAACGCTACTTAATGATGAATAATAACTACATAAATTACGGTCAAGACGATGAAATTCCAAAAAGGTAAACAATAAAATTTAAGGTCAGATCTCTCAAGCCAAGGTCTCAGCTATCGTGTCGAAGGCTGGATGGCAGCAGGGTAATGCTGTCTTGCTGCACCTTTCCCTATTACTCGTGGGACAAAAATGGACCAGAATAATGAAACAATTTTAAATATTGCAGGGGAACTTCCAACCGAAGAAACCCTCCAACCATAGGAGCATCCACAGGAACAAGGAACTGTCTGCGGCTCAAAGGAGAAAAATGAGAATTCAGAAAGCGATAGCCGCTGGGGAACCTGTAAGACCCAGAAATCGCAAACCTAAAACTCAGAAGGGTAAAGTGCAATCTGAAGCTGGGAGTACCCAATCTCCCGCAACAGAAAGCACTAAAATCCCTTTTGCAAAAAGGAATATATCAGATGGTGGTACCCCTTCCAGTAGTGGGGTACAAACCATCAAAAAATCGAGAACCGACGCTGACAGGGGAGAGGGAGTGCCTGGAACGGCAGAAACCTTCAGTGAAACCCTAAAGGCAGTCAAGATGGCAATCGTTCTCGAAAACTTCTCAGACAAAAAAGTGACGGAAGAACAGGCCCAAAAAGTCCAAACGGAGCTATTGGGAGAAGTACCGAAGTGTGAGGAGGGAACTGCACCACAGTTCAAGAACTCCCACTTAGAGAAGAGCGCATTGACGATAACATGCGCAAATGAGCTGTGGGTGCCTAAGCTGCTCTCGAAATCTAACCCCCAGACCTTCTCAAATACCTCAAAACCCAAAACCAGGGGCTGAAGACCCTAGAATGGCAGACACTGGTGCTGGAGATCGACGAAGAGCAGCAAATAACAGGCTTTTCTGGGATTAACCCAAGTGACGTTTAAGCCACTCAACCTCCCTAAGGATGCTCCAGCTCCTTCAGGCAAACCTGCAGCACAGTAGAGGAACCTCGGCCACCTTCTCACGTCTGCTAGCCTCTGGGAAGGCCAACATAGCCCTAATCCAAGCCCTGGATTTACAATAGCAAGATAATGGGATTTGGCCAAACCGGAGGTAAGTTAATCTATGATAGAACAGTAGAAACACCAAGGACCTGCATTTATGTATGAAATGGAATTAATATTTTACCTATGATGGATTTCTGTCCCAGATATCTATCTTCGATAAGTATAGACCATCAGTCGCAAGAGAGCATTGTGAAGCTTATACTAACTTCCGCATATCTCCCATACGACTCACCAACACCGCCATCAACACCTGAGTTAGAGCGGCTAGTGAACGACTGCAAGGAAATCAGAACTGAACTGTTGATAGGGGCAGACTCAAACTCTCATCATACAGTCTGGGGCAGCAGCAACACAAACAATAGAGGTGAGTCTTTACTAGCCTTTATATGTAGTAATAACCTGCATGTAATAAACGTGGGAGATGAACCCACCTTTGTAACAACTGCTAGGAGGAGGTCACAGACCTAACACTAGGAACCTCCGAGACCTTAAGGCAGATATCGAGTCCAACATAAACACGGCTCGTAACAATCCCTATGAAATTGAGGCTGTAGCAGATCAACTACAAAAATCTATCCTAACCTCATATCAAAATAACTGTCCACCAAAGAACATAACCACTGACAAAAAGGTGGGGTGGTGGAACAGTGACCTCGCTAAAAAGAGGAACATTGCTCGGAAACTCTTCAATAGAGCGAAAGCAACAGGTGATTGGGACAAATACTCTAGAGCCCTCACCGAATACAATAAAATGGTAAGAAAGGCGAAGAGGGATTCGTGGAGGAAGCTCTGTCAAGATGTTGAAAACACATCTGAAGGGGCAAGACTCCACCGTATCCTCGCTAAAGAGCCCCTAAATCCTGCCTGTAGATACTTTAACAAAACCCTCAGGAAACTTTACTGTAACTGACAAAGAGACTGCGGAGCTTTTGCTGCAAAGTCACTTTCCAGGATCAGTAATAATAACACAGCCAAATCGAAGGCTACTTTACCCTTGGTTATGCAGATGATATAGTCGTCCTTATAGAGGGTAAATACGGCAATATAATCTCAGAGATAATGCAAACTGCTCTGGATAAGGTCGAGGCATGTTGCAACAAGGAAAACCTTACAGTAAATCCTGCAAAAACCAGCCTTTTACCATTCACTAGGAAGAGAAATCACGGAGGCACAAATTCTCCGGAACTCCTCGGAGAAACCTTGCAGATCAAGGGGGAGGTCAAATACTTGAGTGTGATTCTAGACACCAACTTGACCTGGAATCAACACTTGCTAAGGACCACTAACAAGGCAAAAACAACCTTGATGATGGCAAGAAGAGCCTTTGGAAATAAATGGGGATTAAAACCAAAAATGGTACATTGGCTTTACACAGCGGTGATAAGGCCGACACTAACCTATGGCTCACTAGTATGGTGGCCCAAGGTCAATCAAAGACAAACAGTAAACCAGCTTCTTAGTGTACAAAGACTGGCTTGTCTCTGCATAACTGGAGCATTCAGAAGCACTCCGACAGCAGCACTAGAAGCTCTCCTGCAACTTCCTCCTCTTGACATAATAATCGAGGGTGAGGTATGTATGGGAGCGTATCGCCTAAACTGCACGGGTAATTGGAGAAGCAGCCAATACACATGGGGACACTCCAAAATAATAAATGTGGTATCTGACCCAAAATTAAAAATGGGAACGGACTACATGTTAACAAAATACTCCTTTCACAAACACTTCGAAGTACGCATAAACCGTAAAGAATGGGATCAAGGAGAACCACCAGACTTGCTAAAAAGCTTAGTGTGGTACACAGACGGTTCACGCACGAGCAACGGAACCGGAGCCGGCGTATACGGCAGCACACCAAGATATAATACCTCCATATCTCTGGGCCAAACTGCCACAATATTCCAAGCTGCAACCTATGCAATTCTAGCAGCAATAGAAGAGAACATAAGAAGGGGCTATACAAACAAAACCATCCTTATTATCTCTGACAGTCAGGCAGCTTTTAAAGCACTGAACTCAAACCAGATTAAGTCAAAACTTGTCTGGAACTGCCTTCATAGTCTCCTAACACTGGCAAATTCGAACAAGGTAAAACTTGTGTGGGTGCCAGGGCATAGAGGCATAGAAGGAAATGAAAATGCAGATAAACTAGCAAAACTAGGATCTGAGACACCGTTCACAGGGCCTGAACCTGTGGTCGACCTAAGTAAACGAACAGTGAGAGGAGCAGTCAACAAATGGATCGTAACCAAACATTCGGAACACTGGAGACTCTCACCTCGACAAAGACAAAGTATAACTATGATGGGTAACCACCCCCACAAGCTTACCAAAACAGTCCTACAACTTAGTAGGACTCAAATCAGAGTAGTGACAGGACTCCTAACGGGACACTGGCACTTCAGACAACAACATACTTTACAACGTAGGGCTATTCACGAAGAACCTATATGCTGAATGTGTTGCGAGGAATAGGAAACAGCCTCCCACATAATATTCCAATGCGAAGCCCTAGCTCGTAGAAAATACCACATCTTTGAGGGTACTAATCCCAACGAGATAAAACCGCAAGCCAGTTTGATCAATAGACTGCTAGACCTGATAAAGGGGACGGACCTACTTGGCAGCGACTAGCGACTGAAGGGGATGCACAATAGGCCCAAGAGGCCGCAGTGTTAAAGGGTAGACATAACCCTCCCCGTTATCAATCAATCAATCAGTCAATCAAGGTCACTTCCTTTTTTGTTAGACATCGGCTATCAAGGCGAGGCGCATACAAGGTTCCTATCTCTACGGACCCAGGCGAGTGTGTCTTGCTTTGGAGAACTTCTCAAGGTAACTGCGCAGTTGTCGGCTTATCTACCGGGCCAGGTTGAGCAATGTAGATTTTTCCACTGCGTCGAAACCTTACTACTGTGATTTCCCAGCCGCACGAACTTGCCAGTAGGTGGGATCTGGCAAGGAAGAGAAAATAGTTTCCTCGAACGGAGTGTCTTCAAATTGGAAATTTCTTCTTTTACCCTATTATGGAAAACTAACTCCCTCGCTTGAGTAGTGAACTTCGATCTGGAAGAAAATACTTTCCAAGTCATTACACGACTTATTAATTTAGATCACAACCCACGTGCATTCGTTAAGAAAACAATCCCAAAGCTTTCGAATACGGGAATCGTTCCCAAAACTCCCCCTTCCTTTTAATCCAGAAATCCACTTCGTACTGCCCACAGTGACGCCTACGGCAACTGACAGTATGTATCGCGACATTCTCTGCCCTGATCCTCTGTTTCTTATAACAGGATTAAGAATACCTTTCCAAGTAGATACGTGCTGGAGAACGCAAATATGAGCAAAAACTTTGACTGACGTCGTTCACAGCCCCGGCATTTAGTAAACAAACTGTAGGTATTTTTATTTAACTCACTGCTTTTGAGAGAACGCTAACTGTTCCGCATACCATTGTACGGAACTTGCCACACAATCTTTTGAGCCAGTAATAGTTAACCGGTAGGAATTTGGTCGATAGGTAACTAACAGGATAAGTTGTATTGAAAGATGCAACAATGTTGTCGGGTAAATTTATCTTAAGGGTTACTTTATACCGCCTGACAACTGTTAGAGACTTGAAAGACCCGCACTAAATGATTTGCCTGAACTCTTGAAAAATGTGCCCTTAGGGCACAGACAATTACGTTTTTATTTAATGCACGATCGTTGGCCAGAGAAGTTAGGCAACATTTAAATAATGTTTTTGAGCGAGTTTCGGTGGAGGACAAGCACCTAACACTTGGCGTCCAAGATTGCCAGATCTCAATCCCCTAGACTTTCACTTGTAGAATCATTTGAAAAGTATGGTTTATTCGGAGCCACTTCATAACGAACATCTTCCGAGCGAATTTTACAATTATGTGATCGGATAGGAAATATTCCAGGAATATTCGAAAATGTCCGTAATTGTGTTTAGAAATAAATGGGGCTATATGGAACACTTATTCTGAAGGATTAACAAACAATTAATTATATCTATTTATAAAAAATTTCAACATCATTAATACCTTTTCAAACTATTTTAAAAATAGATCTGCAAATTAGGAAGCTTTACCAATAATCTTATCAAAAATTAACGTATTTCTACAAAATTATAACAGAAATGCGCATTTATTGCCGTATTTAATAAAGAGAAATAAAATGATTCTGATAAAATTTAATTTTTCCTTGACAATTGCTCTAAAACTTTTCAGTTCAAATATCTGGAAAACGGTTGAGTGTATCGATCTGAAACCAGAATACCTTTTTTACTTAAAATTGTCCAACTTTTTTAATATTGGACGAATATTAAAAAACACTATAAAAATAAAAGAAATATTATGCAAACTAGCCTCAGCCCCGCCGACACTAACCCATATGAGTGGTATAGCAATTTCAGATTTAACGTGCAAAGTTGCATTAAAATTGCAATTTCGTAGTAGGTGCCGTAAAATGAAAACAGATTTTTTCATTTACCCCTTTAAATTCTGCGCCTATTTGTATGCAACCCTATTTATCTATTTAGTATGTCCACATATATGTCGGAACCTATAACATTTTGAGTTAACGTTTCCGTCACTGTGGGCAGTACGAAGTGGATTTCTGGATTAAAAGGAAGGGGGATTTTTGGGAACGATTCCCGTATTCGAAAGCTTTGGGATTGTTTTCTTAACGAATGCACGTGGGTTGTGATCTAAATTAATAAGCCGTGTAGTGACTTGGAAAGTATTTTCTTCCCGATCGAAGTTCACTACTCAAGCGAGGGAGTTAGTTTTCCATAATAGGGGAAAAGAAGAAATTTCCAATTTGAAGACACTCCGTTCGAGGAAACTATTTTCTCTTCCTTGCCAGATCCCACCTACTGGCAAGTTCGTGCGGCTGGGAAATCACAGTAGTAAGGTTTCGACGCAGTGGAAAAATCTACATTGCTTAACCTGGTCCGGTAGATAAGCCGACAACTGCGAAGTTACCTTGAGAAGTTCTCCAAAGCAAGACACACTCGCCTGGGTCCGTAGAGATAGGAACCTTGTATGCGCCTCGCCTTGATAGCCGATGTCTAACAAAAAGGGAAGTGACCTTGATTGACTGATTGATTGATTGATTGATAACGGGGAGGGTTATGTCTGCCCTTTAACACTGCGGCCTCTTGGGCCTATTGTGCATCCCCTTCAGTCGCTAGTCGCTGCCAAGTAGCTCCGTCCCCTTTATCAGGTCTAGGAGTTTATTGATCAGACTGGCTTGCGGTTTTATCGCGTTGGGATTAGTACCCTCAAAGATTTGGTATCTTCTACGAGCTAGGGCTTCGTATTGGAATATTATATGGGAGGCTGTTTCCTTTTCCTCACCGCACAGTCAGCATATAGGTTCTTCGTTGAATAGCCCTACGTTGTAGAGTATGTTGTTGTCTGAAGTGCCAGTATCCCGTTGGGAGTCCTGTCACTACTCCAATTTGAGTCCTACTAAGTTGTAGGACTGTTTTGTTAAGCTTGTCGGGGTGGTTACCCATCATAGTTATACTTTGTCTTTGTCGAGGTGAGAGTCTCCAGTGTTCCGAATGTTTAGTTACGATCCATTCGTTGACTGCTCCTCTCACTGTTCGTTTAGTTAGGGCGACCACAGGTTGAGGCCCTGTGAACCGTGTCTCAGATCCTAGTTTTGCTAGTTTATCTGCATTTTCATTTCCTTCTATGCGTCTATGCCCTGGCACCCACACAAGTTTTACCTTGTTCGAGTTTGCCAGTGTTAGGAGACTACGAAGGCAGTTCCAGACAAGTTTTGACTTAATCTGGTTTGAGTTCAGTGCTTTAAAAGCTGCCTGACTGTTAGAGATAATAAGGATGGTTTTGTTTGTATAGCGCCTTCTTATATTCTCTTCTATTGCTGTTGAATTGCATAGGTTTCAGCTTGGAATATTGTGGCAGTTTGGCCCAGAGATATAGAGGTATTATATCTTGGTCTGCTGCCGTATACGCCGGCTCCGGTTCCGTTGCTCGTGCGTGAACCGTCTGTGTACCACACTAAGCTTTTTAGCAAGTCTGGTGGTTCCCCTTGATCCCATTCTTTACGGTTTATGCGTACTTCGAAGGGTTTGTGAAAGGAGTATTTTGTTAACATGTAGTCCGTTCCCATTTGTAACTTTGGGTCAGATACCACATTTATTATTTTGGAGTGTCCTCATGTGTATTGGCTGCTTCTCCAATTACCCGTGCAGTTTAGGGGATACGCTCCCATACATGCCTCACCCTCGATTATTATGTCAAGAGGAGGAAGTTGCAGGAGAGCTTCTAGTGCTGCTGTCGGAGTGCTTCTGAACGCTCCAGTTATGCAGAGACAAGCCAGTCTTTGTACACTAAGAAGCTGGTTTATTGTTTGTCTTTGATTTACCTTGGACCACCACACTAGTGAGAAATAGGTTATTGTCGGTCTTATCACCGTTGTGTAAAGCCAATGTACCATTTTTGGTTTTAATCCCCATTTATTTCCAAAGGCTCTTCTTGCCATCGTCAAGGTTGTTTTTGCCTTGTTAGTGGTCCTTAGCAAGTGTTGGTTCCAGGTCAAGTTGGTGTCTAGAATCACACCCATGTATTTGACCTCCCGCTTGATTTGCAAGGTTTCTCCGAGGAGTTCCGGAGAATTTATGCCTCCGTGATTTCTCTTCCTACTGAATGGTAAAAGGCTGGTTTTTGCAGGATTTACTGTAAGCTTTTCCTTGTTGCAACATGCTTCGACCTTATCCAGAGCAGTTTGCATTATCTCTGAGATTATATTGTCGTATTTATCCTCTATAAGGACGACTATATCATCTGCATAAGCAAGGGTAAAGTAGCCTTCGTTATTCAGGTTTGTGAGGAGTTCGTTTATAACCAGATCCCAAAGTAAGGGGGGTAGTACCCCTCCTTGCGGGCATCCTCTGGTTACAGACACCTCCACCTCTTCGCCACATAATGTGGCTTGTATTTGTCGGCTTTGTAGTATGTTCTTTATCCACATACATGAGGTGTCGTCAATACCATGTCTCCCCCTGTATGTCAAGGAAGGCTCCTAAAGCGATTTCCTTGTTTTGTAGGCAGCGCTCTATCCTGTTTACCAGGCTATGGAGAGCGCTTTCACATGCTTTTCCTGGAAGGTAAGCATGTTGGTTTTGATGTAGAGGTTTCTCTATGAGGGCCCCTTCCCTTATATGCCTTTCTACCAGTTTTCCATCGTTTTCAGAATGAACGATGATAGACTTATTGGTCTAAATGCCTTAGCTTGGGCGTATGAATTCCGACCCGGCTTTGGTATGAAGACCACTTAGACAGGTCGCCAGGTTTGAGGCATATGCCCTAGGGCCAAACTAGCTCGAAATAGCCTCCACAACACTGGTATTAGGACTTGCTTCCCTTCTTGTAACATTACTGGAAGAATGTCATCAGGTCCGGCAAATTTATAGGGTTTAAATGTGTTGATAGCCCAATTTACTTTGTCGTGGTTGATCACGCAGTTAGCCGTCTTCCAATATTCTCTTGCAGCTCTGTGGAACGAGTTATTAGAGTTTTGAATGCGATTTGGCTGTGTTATTATTACTGATCCTGGAAAGTGACTTTGGAGCAAAAGCTCCGCAGTCTCTTTGCCAGTTACAGTAAAGTTTCCTGAGGGTTTTGTTAAAGTATCTACAGGCAGGATTTAGGGGCTCTTTAGCGAGGATACGGTGGAGTCTTGCCCCTTCAGATGTGTTTTCAACATCTTGACAGAGCTTCCTCCGCAAATCCCTCTTCGCCTTTCTTACCATTTTATTGTATTCGGTGAGGGCTCTAGAGTACTTGTCCCAATTACCTGTTGCTTTAGCTCTATTGAAGAGTTTCCGAGCAATGTTCCTCTTTTTAGCGAGGTCACTGTTCCACCACCCCACCTTTTTGTCAGTGGTTATGTTCTTTGGTGAACAGTTATTTTGATATGAGGATAATATAGATTTTTGTAGTTGATCTGCTAAAGCCTCAATTTCATAGGGATTGTTACGAGCCGTGTTTGTGTTGGACTCGATATCTGCCTTAAGGTCTGCCCTATAAAAGTTCCAATCGGTCCTCCTGGGATCCCTATACACCAGCACTGTTTTTTCAACATCAGATATCTCAAAATGAATGTGTCTGTGATCAGATTATGATGGCTCACTAGAAACATGCCATTTTGTTGTTTTCCTGCATATTTCGGAGGTTCCTAGTGTTAGGTCTGTGACTTCCCTCCTAGCAGTTGTTACAAAGGTGGGTTCATCTCCCACGTTTATTACATGCGGGTTATTACTACATATAAAGGCTAGTAAAGACTCACCTGTATTGTTTGTGTTGCTGCTGCCCCAGACTGTATGATGAGAGTTTGAGTCGGCCCCTATCAACAGTTCAGTTCTGATTTCCTTGCAGTCGTTCACTAGCCGCTCTAACTCAGGTGTTGATGGCGGTGTTGGTGAGTCGTATGGGAGATATGCGGAAGTTAGTATAAGCTTCACAATGCTCCCTTGCAACTGAAGGTCTATACTTATCGTAGATAGATCTCTGGAACAAAAATCCATCATAGGTAAGATATTAATTCCATTTCCTACTTAAATGCAGATCCTTGGTGTTTCTACTTTTCTATCATAGATTAACTTACCTTCGCTTTGGCCAAATCCCATTATCTTGCCTTTGTAAATCCAGCGTTCTTGGATTAGGGCTATGTTGACCTTCCCAGAGGCTAGCAGACGTGAGAGGTTGAGTTGCTTAAACGTCACTTGGGTTAATCCCAGAAAAGCCTGGTATTTGCTGCCCTTCAGAGACGCCAACGCTCTTCGTCGATCTCCAGCACCAGTGTCTGCCCTGATGGCTCCACGCGGTTGCTGACAACTTGCCATTCTTGGGTCTTCAGCCCCTGGTTTTGGGTTTGAGGTATTTTAGGAGGTCTGAGGGGTTAGATTTCGAGAGCAGCTTAGGCACAGACAGAAAGACTTTCGTGGTGCGTAGGATTGCCTTGGCTGTCCCTACCCTCAGATTTAAACCTTCTAATGGTTTGAGATTACCCAGTTGGTTTGTTAGCCAAGCTGACGTCGTCTCATTTGCGCATGTTATCGTCAATGCGCCCTTCTCTAGATGGGAATTCTTGAACTGTGGTCCAGTTCCCTCCTCACACTTCGGTACTTCTCCCAATAGCTCCGTTTGGATTTTTTGGGCCTGTTCTTTCGTCACTTTTTTGTCTGGGAAGTTTTCGAGGACGATTGCCATCTTGACTGCCTTTAGGGTTTCACTGAAGGTTTCTGCCGTTCCAGGCACTCTCTCTCCCCTGTTAACGTCGGTTCCCGATTTTTTGATGGTTTGTACCCCACTACTGGAGGGGGTACTGCCATCTGAGCTATTCTTTTTTGCAAAAGGGGTTTTAGTGCTTTCTGTTGCGGGAGATTGGGTACTCCCAGCTTCAGATTGCACTTTACCCTTCTGAGTTTTAGGTTTGCGATTTCTGGGTCTTACAGGTTCCCCAGCGGCTATCGCTGCCTGGATTCTCATTTTTCTCCTTTGAGCCGCAGACAGTTCCTTGTCCTTCTGGGGTTTAGGGGAGGTTGTTTGTGGGAGGTTAGCCGTAGCTTCCTCTCCTAGTTCCACGGGAGAAGCGGAGTTTGGGCCCTCTAGTGGCACCTCCTCTGTGGTTGCTCCTATGGTTGGAGGGTTTTCTTCGGTTGGAAGTTCCCCTGCAATGTTTAAAATTGCTTTATTATTCTGGTCCATTTTTGTCCCACGAGTAATAGGGAAAGGTGGGTCAGCACCTGCGGAGCCCATACACAGGTGTAAGGCAAGGTACAATGGGGTTTTAGCTGGTGCCCCAAGGGCATCGTTCAAGGCAGCATTACCCTGCTGCCATCCAGCCTTCGACACGATAGCTGACACCTTGGCTTGGGAGACGTGACCTTAAATTTTATTGTTTACCTTTTTAGAATTTCATCGTCTTGACCGTAATTTATGTAGTTATTATAGATCATTAAGTAGCGTTAATTCATAATTTTGAGAATTGTCTGCGGGTTTTAATTAAATATTAATTATTATTGTAGTAAGTTACTTTTTATGTGCGACCAATTTTACTTACACAATATATAGGGTGCGTCATACGAAGGGGTTATATTGCGTTCTCGGAGTTTTGTATCTTATTTAATTTTTCTAAATTTTATTGTATTTGAGCGCACCCTTCTCCGAGTGGGTTTTGCGAGACGCTAACGTGTGTCAATTATCGTTAACTTCCTACCAGACCAGAGGCAAAGCTGCGCGGTCGATTTTGGACCTCAACCAATATTAGAGAATAGAGAAAAAAAGGGGCCTAACAGAACTGTTTTCTTATTTTGATGAGCACTACTATATACAATTATACAATTTTTGTGCACCCTGTATAGATAACCAATATTGTAACGGTGTGCCCGCTTACGCTTATTGGGCCACTCGTTATATTACTTATATTGCTCGGGTAAGCTCTTGAGATGTCCAGGGATCAGTAATAACGGCTTGTGAATAACAATAGGTTTATTAAGAAATGTGTAAAATAAATATAATCTGTTTGTACATAAATATAATTCAATTCTTAATTGAGTAAGTCTGCGACAAATTTTGGGTACGGCCCTGTGCTTCTCGCTGGTAGCTTCAATCGCCTCGGGGACGTTGTCGCTACTCTTTACGAATCGGACGCTGATTGGCTGCCGTCCGTGAACTCGCGCTTGGTTGTTCGTCGGTGGCAAAATGGCTGCCACGGCTGTTCTAATTAAAGTGACAGAAAAGTACACGATTATATCTTATTGTGTATTCTCGAATGTGCAAGTTTTCTGGTAAATAATTCAGGTTTGTTATTGTGAATAAGATTCTCGCAG
>JABXWE010063487.1:0-11391 GCA_014611495.1 Limonius californicus
ATGATAGATATCTGCAGTTTTATCCAAGATGTAGTTGGATTACAAATAAGTTTTTGATACTTGAATGACTGTTGTTCATTAATAAACAAAATTGATAGTTTTACAGAAATCTCAGCAGCTATGGTGAAATCCTTTCAGCAGTTTCAATTAAGATTATTAATTTTCTGTAAAGATATGATAGATATCTACAGTTTTATCCAAGATGTAGTTGGATTACAAATAAGTTTTTGATACTTGAATGATTGTTGTTCATAAATAAGCAAAACTGATAGTTTTACAGAAATCTCAGCAGTTATGGTGAAATCTTTTCAGCAAAGATTATAAATTCTCTGGATAGATATGATAGATATCTGCACTATTCTCCTAGATGTAGTTGTATTACAAATAAGTTTTTGATACTTGAATGACTGTTGTTCATAAATAAGCAAAACTGATAGTTTTACAGAAATCTCAGCAGCTATGGTTATATCCTTTCAGCAAATAAGATTATTTATTTTCTGTATAGATATGATAGATATGTGCAGTTTCATCTACGATTCAGTTGGATTACAAATGATTTTTCCTACTTGCACGACTGTTGTCCACAAATAAGTAAAACTGATAGTTTTACACAAATCTCAGCAGTTAGGGTGAAATCCATTAAATAGTTTCAACTAAACTTATTAATTTTGTATTTAGATATTTTTGTTGGATATCTGCAGTTTCATCCACGATTCAGTTGTTATTACAAACGATTTTTCCTACTTGCATGACTTGTTCATAAATAAGTAAAACATAGAGCTTTACACAAATTTCAACAGTTAGGATAAAACCCATTCAACAGTTTCAACTAAAACTGTTAATTTTCTATACAGATATACTGGATGTCTGCAGTTTCATCGACGATTCGGTTGGATTACAAGCGATTTTTTGATGCGTGCATGACTGTTAAGAATTTAAAATTGTATTTACATCTCTAAACGATCCCGCAACAACAAAATATTGTTGCTTGACTTGCAAATAAACATAAATCAAATTATGTAATGCACAACCATGAATCGATCACAGACAGACAAGTAGACAAGCCTTGCAGATATCTATGGCAATTGAATGTTAAGGAGTGTTTACGATCTACGATTTGTCTTGATTTTCTCTGCATGAACAACTGCCCTCTGTTATTGCAATACTTTTTGCTGGTTATTGTTAAAAGTTGTTACAACAAAATAACGGTTAGTTTGTTTACCAGTTTAAAACGCTTTTCTATCAAAATAAAGAAATAACCATGTGAAAGTTGCCTACCGGAATACCTACTAAAGAGATTAACATAACCTTATAATACAAATTTATTTGACTTGGTTATGACACAAGCATGTAAAAGTAAAATTTCAATTAATCAGCGCCTAATCTGATCACATCCACAAGCGGAATAGCTCCTTGTCTTTTCCTTAAAATATTATTTAATAGCTCAATTCCAGTTTGAAATTAATTTATAATTTTGGCGCTGAGTCATCTAATAGAAACCGTTTCCCGCAGGTCCTTGTAATCCTGCTTCCATATGCATTGCCTATAATTTTATCCAAGTCTAAGCTACGATCTGCCGACACATTTTTCACGCTTTCTGCTGTCCGTGGAAGTGTAATAATTTATAGCGGAGCGGTGCGATAGTGGACCGTCACCGTGGGGGGCAGAGACAGCGGGGGCTCGCGTTCTTACCGGTGAAGTAGCCCCCGGGGCCCCCAAGGGGGCCATTCACACCACCCCGACACGTTTATAAGTATATTACAGCTTGTTTATGTTCTATAACACCACCTACGCGAAAAGACACTTTCGTACAGTTTAAATAAACGGTTATGGAGTTCCTCAAGAGTTTATAACTCTTTTATTTTTGGAGTTATCTTATAGTCGTAAAGGAACTAGAAAAATAATGTGAAAATATGCTTGTATAAATGTCGACTAAAAGTTAGTATCAACTATTTAACAGTATCGATTCAAGCCAATCAATGTGAAATAACACTGATATGATTTAAATAAATTTCAAAGATACAGGGTGTTTAAAAAATTATCTACGTATAGTACTCATCAAACCAAACAAAAAAGTTTTAATCAACATATGTCCGGAAACCAACTGTTTCAGAGATAGAGGCAATTTTGTTCTATAATCAATCAATTGCATTATAGTGAAAAACAAACATGAGATGCACTAAGAGGTTAATAAACATAACATTTGCCCAAATACCAAGGTCGAGTGACTTAAAATTAGAGGATCAGAGATGTCCCTAAAATTAGACCCGTCTTCCTATCCATTTGTCGTTATAGGTTATAGGTATTCCCCGACATTGATTCAAAAATATGGAGGAGCCCCATCGTGCTTAAACTACAGATGCACGCTGTAATTCAGGGGCAAGTCTTCCAACAGTGAGATAAAGTGTTATTCAAGAAGTCAAGATACAATTCACCAGTCAAACGATTTAGTAAATACACTGGCCCTACCAAATATCCAATTAAAAATTTAGCGAAAATCGATGCTGATGTATTAACTCCACAACAGCGTGATGATTATTATGGAAACTAATGATACCAGTAAAAGTAATCGGTACATAAAATATTGGCAGCAAAGTTTAGATTTACTGCAATTTTTCTCGGTATGTATCTAAAACACACCATTTTGAAACATAATCAGAAGCAGTAAGGGTTTGTACCCGCTGGATATGGTACGGGATACAATTATGAACATTAAACAAATAATAAGAAATTTAGTTTCACATTACAAATGAAAAACCTACAACACTGTAGTATATTGATCAAACTACAAAATCGCCTCAATCTCGGACACATTTCGTTTGCAGACATATGTTGACTCATACTTTTTTCGTTTAGTTTAATGAGTATTATACGTGGGTACATTATTCAAGCCCTTTTCATAATCACCCTGTATAATTTGTTTGCTGAAAATAGAAAGAGAAGCGCGACCTAGACGTAACAACACAGTCAGTTTAGTGAACACGTTCAAATTCCACCCCTCTGCATATAAAAATGAGCCACACAGAATTACAGAAGTATACAGAGTGTCCTAAGTTCAATACTCCGAAACAACGCAGTTTACTATAATCGTTCAATCAATAAACTGTGAATCAATTTTTCATTCTTTAACTGTAGGTCACACAATACGATATTATTGTACCACTGTAAGACTAGAAACAGTACATATTTACGAATTAAATTCATATTACTAACTTTCTTTGTTGAACTGTCATGGAATTAATTAATTAGACAATTGTGTTTACTTACAATAGTATCTATTTTTAACAGTTAATACGAAAATACCGGTAATTCCAATCGTCTTTCAAACTGTAAATGAGAACAAGACGGTTGGAGACTGAACCGCGACCCATATCTAATTTGGAATAATTCTTATTAGGTATTTTGTTTAAATAAAGGTGTTGCTGTATTAAATAAAATATTACTGCTTTATGAAGGACCTGTAACATTTTTCAAGTATACAAGGAGAGAATTATCTGGATTACAATTTTTTCTTCGAATATTAAGAAACTTAAAATTCATTAAAATTGATGGTTTATTAGTACTATTGATCTGGCGTTTTGTCCCACGACATTGCGATTAAGAAAATTTGCATTGCAGCGACAAGTCTGCGCAGTCTTCTCTGCTTTTGTCCATCCGTAAGATTATGCAGGACGAACTTTGCCCAGACCTCAATTTTTTTCAAAGTTTTACTTTCGAATCTTCACGTTGATCTTAGAAACGTTTAAGCTATTCAAACACACTAATAAGGTGTTATCACCGTAAACAGTTTTCAACATTACATTAGTTTCTCTTGGAATTATCCCATATTTATAGCAAAATGTAATATTCACTCGTTGCTCCACGAGGACTGACAAAAACAGGATATATTGATGAGGCTCCCTTAGAAAAAGTACAACACTTAGTAGCTCAACAGGCTCTGGAGAGGGCCATGATTGGAATCAACCTAAGAGATAGAATGCGGAACATAGAAATTCGAAACAGAATTAAAACTGGTGCCATAGAACACATTGCAAGTCTCAAGTGGAAATGGGTTGGGCACTTAGCAAGACAAAACACAGGGAGGTGAACACAGAGAACAACATATTATGGATCAGGGGAAACTAAGAGCGGCGTAGAAAGGCCCCAAATGAATAGAGGAGAACGTCTAGAAATAGAGGTACATGGAGGATCTAGAAGAGATCTATACCCAGCAGTGGATGAACACAGGCTGAAAAGAGAGAGAGAGAGAGAAAGAGAGAGAGAAAGTGAGAGAGAGAGAGCGAGGGAGAGAGAGAGAGAGAGAGAAACGAGAGGGAGAGAGAGAAACAGAGGGAGGGAAGAGATAGAGAGAGGGAGATTGTTATGTCTACAGGATGTCCCATGACGTGAGGTCACTACTTTGTGTACGTAATCTTTAGACCAAATATAGTTAATAGTATATTAAAGAACTAGTTTCATAAGGCCTTTTCTTAACGCACGAGTCCAAGTTTGAAAAACAAGACGCGATGCGTCGGGTTTTTCAACGGACGAGTGCGACAAGTGGTCTTATGAAACGTGTTCTTTATACTATTTTTTCTATTGAGGAAGTTTAAGAGTATTTTAAATAAATTTATGGTGAAAATTTTACGTCAAATCGATTACTAGGGAGTTTTTATAAACACTGACATTTCAAACTTTCAAATTCAAATCGAACTACCAATATCGTAAAAAACAAACTAAAACAGTACGATTATAGACCTCCTTAACGTACTGTTTTTAAGCTAAAACAGTGGGCTTAGAACGGCTTTATAAAACCGAAATAGAAAAAAATTCTAATAAAGTTACAATTTCAGAAAATCCAATATTTATTTTTATTTTAGTTTAAATTCACTGTAAAGATTGTTCAAAATGGCCACCGTTGCTCTCGAGACACATTCTGACTCTTCTTAAGAGACATCTGGTTGACCTACGTAACATATCATTATTATTCCGAATTAGTCCTGCTGCCTCAAAAAAGCGTCTTCTAAGATTTTCGACAGTCTGTGATGGTGTTTGGTATACCATATGCTTCATATGGCCCAACAAATAATAATCTAAACAAGTTAAATCTGGAGATCTTGTGAGCCAGGGGTGCTGTTCTCCTCTACCAATTACACGTCCTTCAAACTGTTGATTCAAAAATAGTCTTATACGTAACGCAAAGTGCGCAGGGTCACCATCGTGCTGGTACCACATATCATGTCTGATCGTCAGAAGAATCCTTCCAAATGATCTTCTAGATAATTTAAATATCTGTTGGCGGTTAAATGGTTCAAAAAAACGAATGGACCAATGAGCATGTTATCAATAATTCCACACCAGATATTCATTGAAAACTTATGGTATATTTTGACACTGTGATTTCATGATCTCATGTGGATTCTCCAGATCCCAAGAGTGGCTGTTCTTGCTGTTCATTAATCCATTCCTCGTAAATGTTGCCTCATCCGTGAATAAAATTCTATTGCATAGGTTTCGATTTTAAATGATCTAGCGGCAAAATTCCATACGACTATCCAAATCTGTAAGTAAGAGGGCTTGAACAGGCTGGATATAAAATGGGTATAAACTATGATGGTTTAATGTTCTCCAAACTCGCATTCGTGGTATATTAACGTGTGCAGATACACGACGAACAGAGGTGTGGTGGGACTATTATCAATTTCTCGCAGTATGTTGTCCTCATTGTCTAGTACTTGCTTGGACGCTCAGTCGACGGTTTTCCGGAAAGTTCCGTGTTCACGTAGGTGGTTGTGCATTCGTTGAAAAACTCGTCGGTCTGGTAGTCGCCGATTTGGAAATCTCAACCCATATTCTCGAGCAGCTGCTACTGAGTTTCCATCACAAAAACCGTACATGTAATGGATATCGGCGTACTCTCGCGTTGTAGAAGTAAACATTATCAACACTATTAATCACCGTAAGCAGATAAATCAACTTTAAGGTGCTTTACTGTTTGACGTACAAGTAAATAATATTATTTGCATAATAACGTAGACAGTTTGTATCAAATACCAGTTAGTATCATTTAATGTTTCGGCTGCGTCGGTATTGAACTAAAACAGGTCATAACTTTTTTTATAGTCGATTTAGAGAAAATGACCACTCTTTAGTTTGGACTTCTTTTCACCTCTCCTACACGTAGGTGACCTCACGTCATGGTACACCCTGTATGAATGCCTTCGAATTTTGTCATATTGTCACATTTATTATTATTATTATATCTACAATTTAAATATGTGAAACAAATATGACACCACCGTTAAACACCCTCAACCGAATAGCAGAATATTAAATCGTCACCGCATTTTAATGCTGCTACAAAAATGTATAAAGATATTAGTAATGAAGCGGTAGGAAAGAGCTATTTATAGCCAATACTTAAAATACCGTTGAGGTTTATTGAATTTCAGAGCAAAAGTGTAAAAAACTAATTATCAATTCCGAATTCCTTACTTTAATACACCGTACAATTTAGACAGATCTATTTTTAAATAATTTGTTTGCAAGAAATATGATTATTTATTAACTAATTAACACCACATGTTAATCGTTTCCAAACATTCAACTACCATACAATAACCTCAAATATTTAGCAATATTCATATTACAAAACGTGACTGCTAAAACAAACCATGCCAGAATGGTCTGAAGAATATATCAAGAGCGAAGATGCATTGTTGAAATGTAAAACAATGAAGCGGAAAGTGTATACGGTGGTGTTTTTCTTTCGAAAGGAGCTTATTAATTTTTTGAATACTTCTGCGCCGTTAACTAGCATGACATATGACGACCATTTATACCCATCGCAGAAGCAATTACAGAAGACGATTTTGATAATAACCAGGATTAATAACTCTATTTATTACAGCAAATACGGTGACCCTAACTTCCTATTACTCGTGATAAATAAGACGTATATATTATAAACAGCTACTAGATCTAAGCTGTTAATATCTCGGTAAATTTGATAATATCTTTATAAATGCACAATATTACTCTTCCAGAAATTTATAAATATTTAAATTAATTTTAGTATACAATTTGTCATAGAAAGCCGTCGGGTTCGCTTCTCGGCAAAGCGATTTTTAACTAAAATAGTCGAGTTCGTTTATCACCAGCGATTATCGCTTGTTGCCATTGAACGAAGATAATTCCGTTATTAATCGACAGACCAACATTGAATCTCCATTTGCATAACGCTTGCAGGGAAGAGCATGCAATAAAATGAATAAAAAATGACCCAAAAAGCCACTGCAACCATAAATCAAACTAAAACCGATTAATCGATTCCGAGTTAAAAAATTGCGCGATTATAAGAATAATTAATTAGGAAAAATTAATTCCATATGCATACGCAGTGAATCACAACCTTGATATACTCGTAATTTTTTGTTCTTCAATTATTTAAATGATTATCTTAACGAAGTATTTATGTAACAACTATTTGTTTATTTACTTTTGTCTATTGGAAGGAAGAAAGTATATATATATATATCAGTATAGCAGAGAAGATCAAAGAGAAGAAGCAATCAAACAATAAGTCTGTTACTTATAAAACAGAAATTTTACACGCAAATTGTTGCAGTTTTGATACGGGTTTGACTGCTGATTTCAAGATGTACTAAGAAAACATATTTATTAATAAAAATATAACGGGAAACCCAAAACTGTATACCAATGCGTATTTGTAAAATTTTTAAATTTGAATTTCCTTATTAATGCGTTAGACTGAGAAGTTGAAGCCGTTCTAATTCATCGCAGTTACTCATACTATACAGAGTGGCCCGTCAGCGCGAAAAAGAACGATTGTGCTGTAATGAAAAAAATATTCGCTATAGATAACCATAAACTGCATATTTTAAAAATATTTCACATTCTACAGGATGCTATGCACGAAAATCTGCAGTTCAAACTTATATATTTTTAATACTCTGCATATTTTACATTTCCAGTTTCTGCACTTTTGCTCCTTTTGAAATGCAGTACAGACGGTAAAAAAGAAAAATAATTCGATGTACTTCCAAATTATCAAATAAGATACAAGACGTTCCGTTAAAAAATTGAGTATAGAGATTTTTAAGTGTAATGATCACCCTGTATAATACGTCGCGTTGTGTTTAAAGCGTGGTTTTGAAGACTAAGCAAAAGTAATGCTTTTTTTTTGTAAATCAGTTCTTATATCTTTTTTCAATACAAAAGGGCACAGCACAACCAAAATATAAGCATATATCAGGTGATTCACAGGAGAGTGTGTACCAAGCATTCCAAAAATAGGCAACATACAGTGCGGTCGTAAAATGTCCTCCTCCCCTACTAACTTTTGAACGACGTGATGTTTCTTCACAAAATTATGTGTGCTTTATTGCTTTCAAAATGGCAGCTAGGTGTCATTTTGAAGTATTTTTTTAAATGGTAATGGAGGTCGAGTGATACCTTATTTGAATGATATTGTAATTCTGCATCTGATCCTCGAGTTCATAAAAAAATATTCATCCAGAACAAAATGACAGATGCTTGAAAGTAACACGTTTACGGAAAAAAAAAGGCACCCGGAAAATTGCGATTTGCGGTCCGGATATGTTGTTGGGCTTGTCGAGGGCAACAACTTTTCCTTATGACACTTTCCCGTAGCTCGTACCGTTCGGTCGCCAGGGGCGTCCAAAGTCGAAACACGAATCGACGCCTAGCACGTGTCCACGTTATCGCAGCGGGCCGGTGGCGAACCTAATCTGTTCGCATAAGTACGGCGCATCGACGGCCGGTTCTGACATTCCCAAAGGGGGCGCAGGTGACGCTGGCTAAGTTTTTATGGCGATGTTTACGTATTTTTTTGCGACGTTTCGGCGTCCCTCTGGGATGTTAGAACCACCTTCGCCGGCCCATGCGGCTTTCTTATGCGAACAGATTGAGCTCGCGAATGACCTGCTGCGATGACGTGGACATGTGCTGGACGTCGATTCGTGTTTCGACTTTGGACGCCCCTGGCGACCGAACGGTACGAGCTACGGGAAAGTGCCATAAGGAAAAGTTGTTGCCCTCGACAAGCCCAACAACATATCCGGACCCCAAATCGCAAAATTTTCCGGGTGCCTTCTTTTTTCCATAAACTTGTTATTTTCAATCGTCTGTCATTTTTTTCTGGATGAATATTTTATTATGAAACTCAAGAATCGGACGCAGAATTAAAATACCGTATAATGAGGTTCACTCGACCCCCATTACTATTTAAAAAAAATAGTTCAAGATGGAGCCTAACCGCCATTTTGAAAGTTTTAAAATTTAAATATGGACTAAAAAGTAATATTTAGCCTGCCATTAAAGCACACAACATTTTGTGAAGAACTATCAAGTCGTTCAAAAGTTAGTAGAGGGGGAGGACATTTTACGACGGCACTGTATAACCAGATACTTCGATATTTAAATTTTGAGAGATGCCTGTTTGGTATGTTTGGTATTTTATTCTACTTAACTTAACTAAATACCTACACTGTCGAGCATATCAAACAGGCATCTGTGATTGATAATAGTAAAACTTACGGGAAAATATTTATTTTTAAAGTAAACCAGAAAAGCTTCAATCTAAAACTATTGATAAGAATTGTCAACTCGTAACAATGGCAGGTATTTTGCAAAGTGCCAAAAATATTGACATAACAAACATACGGTGAGGTTATGATATTTTTTCTCCCCACAGATGACGTCAGGCGACCTGATTCCATTATGGTTTCTTCGGTATCTTGAGAACTGCCAAAAATGTTGATATAACCAGCGTACAACGAGGTTATGCTACTTTTTCTATGCAAGAGTGACGTCAGGCCACCAAAGTCCATTATGGTGTCTTTCATTTTGTCAGGATTACAATAATGTCAAAATCAGGGATAAAAATTGTCAACCCAGAACAAATGTAGGTACCTGCAAACTTCCAAAACTGTTTACATAACAAACGCACAATGAGGTTATGTTTTTGTTTTTATGCAAGCGTGACGTCACGCGAGCAGATCCTATTATGGACACACTGCTTTGTCAATTTTTCAACCCACAAGAATCGTAGGTATACTACAACCAAAACTGTTGAAATAATAAACCTACATTGAGGTTATGTTTTTATTCCATCCAAGATTGACGTGGTGCGGCCATTTCCTATCCTCTGTTTTGTCAAGATCTACAAAAACTTTCAAACCTATACATAAGACTTGTCAAACCATAGCGAATTACAAGTATCTTACAAACTGCCAAAAATGTTGATATAACAATGAGGTTATGTTTTTCTATTTCAGCGTGACGTTACGCACCCAGATTTTAAAAAATGCCATAACTTTGCATTATGTAATAACAAATAGCAATGCGTAAGAAGAAATAAATGTTTCCAGAATGTTGACCTTACTTCTTTGTATACCTATCTATAGGGTTATGTAACATGCGTATTTGTTGTAATACAGAAAGTATAGCATTGTGGTAGTGTTTATTGGCGTGATGCAATAATAATAATAATAATGCATTTGTGCACATTATAGCTGCAACATGGCGTGAGTGATTGCAAACACGACAGTTCTCAAATGACATTGGTTAACTTTGTTTACAGGGCAAGTGACTGCCACAACTAGTATACATTTATATAATTTAATCTTAGAAAAGAAAAGAAATTATGCAATTGTAATCACGGTATCAATAGAATGTTTACATTTATTTTATTATATTCGTTATTTATCTTTCATTCTATGTAAGCCTTTTTAAGGTTTTTCTTATATCCTAAACTGGCCTGAATTTAAAATCCGCAAACGCTTCTGTAGGCAATCAATGATAATTTTTTCTTCCTTCCCAAAATAAACAGGTCATGCCTTTATATTAGAGCAATAACAAAATCAGTTGGTATCAATTTAATTACCATTTTTTATCAGTTTTTAACTAACGTTTAATAAACATTTAACTATTTGAATCCTATTTTCAAATGTTGTTCTCATGTTGTTCTCAATAAGAGTTTAAGACAAATATTTGAAATTAGCTGGCCTATCATGAGAGAATCCTACTTTTCAGATGATTCCACGAAAAGAAATCTATATACAGATTAGGTCTGGAGATCCGGTGAGCCTATCAAAGTGTTCTCTTCTTTCACTCCATATGTTGGAAAACACTTCCTTATTTGTAAATAATACAGCTACCAAAACAGCAATAACAGATTGCTAATACTGATGGCTTATTATATAAAACTTGTTAATATTATTGATCTGATTTATTAATTGATAATTTGTAGTCAATTAATTCTATCCAGGCCATACATTTATTTTTCAGAGTACAGAGTATGCATATGGCCCTATCATTATATCCATATTAATATGAATTATTATTGGTGTTCGTGTTGAAAATACTATG